>JBAMBO010002517.1:0-218916 GCA_037044535.1 Lordiphosa magnipectinata | reverse complement strand
AACGAACACATTCTAAGTCAAAATTTACATTAATTAAAATGGATGGGGGCGTAACAGAAGATCTATTTAATTTCAAATTAGCACCCATTAATCCATCTGATCTGCTGCCCCGAGTGGACATTAGTCTAAAAATAACTAAGTCGCTGATCGAAGACATTTTGAGCAAGGAATGGAAAACATGCAACGCGGGACTGACCAAGCTTCAATCCGCAGCACAAAACTTTCAACTTATGGAGAACGAACACATTCAAATAAACCCGCAAACAACGCTGCTGGTGATACTGCAGTGACCCCTATCGCTAAGCCAACAAATGGCCTTGCACACACGATATAGATCAATCGGTAAATAAATGAAAGTTAAAATTGATGAACAGTTGCAGAAGCAGAACGTGCAGGATGTGCCAATGGAAGAGCAACCACGGTCGCCGGGCATGCCGACTTGGAATATCTTAAAAATCTAGAGGAAATCTTATCGAAAGCGATAAGAAAAGCCAAATATTTTGCTTCCCCAACTATTTACTTAGCGGTCGTATTGACGTCGACTTGCCACTTGGCATCAGAGCGGCGTTTTGGTCATGCCAGGCCCGAATTTAACAAGCCCTCAACAACAGCTATATTGAGCGCTGTCAAACTTGCAATCTGGGCTAACCCCAATGCCGGCATGCATGCATGATCTACTGCTCCAACGTGTTGACTCGACGGATGCCGCGCACCAAAAGAGTAAAATTTCATTTGGGCTCAGCTTTTATAGGCTGCCGGCGCAGTCGCCAACGGCAGCGAACACAGCTGATTGTGACAGCGCGCGGTATCGAAAGCAATGCTGCGTGCAATCGACAGCTAATTGTCTATCGTGTAAGGGCGCGCGCAGTTAGGTTTTGAAAGTGCGCGCGTGATTTCAATTTATTTATATGAACTTAGGTATTATGGATTAGGTGCTTGCTGTGTATGTTGAGTATATGATAATTACTTCGTAAATTGATAAAAAATAAAACGATTAAGGTGGATGGAATCATAAGAGCATGAGATTTTGGAGCTTGTCTGAGATAATTACAAAATTTTTGAAAATATTCTTAATGTTTTTGGAAGGTTTGATGGTGGTTTGATCTAACTATTTACGCGTCTACAATTGCCATCTAGTAAAAGCAAATCATTATGATACACATTTGCCGCGCGCCACGCCATTGACGCTACCGCTGCTATTGTTGGCACTTTTGAATTCGATAGCATATCGACAGAAAATCTAGCCTTTTAGCGGAAAAAAGCCATATGTTGCGACAGTGGCTAAATCATCAATGATCCGTCGCGGATGATCTAGCGAATGGACCTTTATCTCTTATGAGGAAATAAACAGAAAAAATAAGGTCCAGTGGAACAAGTGTATAATATTCTTATATAGACTTTTTTTCGATTTTGTTCCCGCTGAAAACAGCTTTGCCAACACTGATAAGTAAACAGCTGATCAAACAAAATAATTTTATTTATTTCTTTATTTAATTTCTGCGTAGTTCAACATGAGCTCCTGGCGTGATAGTTTAACCAGCATACCGGGTACTTTGTCACAATTTATAAACGAAAGCGCCACCACCGCCTCCAGCTATCTACACCCATACTCCCACGCCACACCCACTTCCAGCTCAGCAACAATTGCAAGCTCTACGGGTTCAGAGGAGAGTGCTCCTCAAGGCAATTATAAGGCCCTGCCCATACCCGCCTCCCTGGTGAAAGAGCAATGGCGTCTCATTTTCACTTCGGATGCAAATGTACAGGATCTTCAGGCGGCTATTGCTCATTGCTTGGACTTGGTTCTATTGAGTGAGGAATGCAGTGAGGAGCGCCGCTGGTTGGTGCGTCATTTAGTGGACCTACGCTACTCGTTGCAGGAGCTGGAAGAGGCGGCCAACCAAACAGATGATGATGCGGTGCTAGTGAATGCTTTCAAATCTGTGGTGGGTCATCATTTTGTGCCACATCATCCGCCTGCGGGTCGTAAGCATCGCCTACAGGCAGCGGCCAAGCGTAGCTATTGTGACCATTGTGCCGGTATCATCTGGAGTGTGGTGCAGACCTCCTATATGTGCAGTGATTGTGGTTATTTGGTGCATCAAAAGTGCATTGACAGCGTGGTGCGTGTGTGCGCCCATGTTGTGGTCTCCGAGCGGAATTTGCCCATTTCCGAGATCTGTCCAGAGATTGGCCTGGCCGCCCAGCGCTATAAATGTGCCGAGTGTGGCACTTTGTTGAATTTTAGTAAGTGTCGCTCTAACTCTAGCTTACTAAAGCGCTAACTGCTCATCCACTTGCAGAGAACTCCTGGATAGAGCCCAGGCTCTGCGATTACAATGGCCTGTACTATTGTCCCTCCTGCAGCTGGAGCGACTCTTGCCCGGTGCCCGCCCGCATTATACACAATTGGGATTTCACGCCAAGGCGAGTTTGCCGAGCTGCCTTGCAAGAAATTCAGCTATTCCTAGACAAACCACTCATCCGTCTGGAAGAGGAAAATCCCAAGCTTTTTGTGTTTGTGGAGAAACTATGTGCGGTGAAAAAGCTGCGTCAGAATCTTGTACACATGCGTCATTATCTCGCTGCCTGTAGGCTGGCCATGGAACAAAAGCTGGTGGATATACAAATGGCCGGTCATCGCCATTTGTTCCAATCCCATGAGCTGTACTCGCTGAGAGATTTGCTGCAGATCGAATCGGGTGCCCTGGCTGAGTTTTTGCAGGGTGTTTTCAAGGCATTTGATAGCCACATACGCTCGTGTCCAATGTGCCTGGCCAAAGCTTATATATGTGAAATATGCTCTAATAATGAGGTCATATTTCCCTTCGACGATGGCTGCATCAAGTGTGATCAGTGCAATTCCATCTATCACCGAGTATGCCTAACACGGAAGAATATGATTTGTCCTAAATGTGTAAGGATACAGGAAAGACGTTTGCTGTTGGACAGAGCGTTGAGCACGACGGAGGAAGAGAGTAAGGATGAAGTTGCCAAAATATGTGAATAACCAGGCTGTATTTTTTTGTAGATTAGTAGTAGGAGGAATATGAGACCAATCACCGAGCGAAATATATATATATACATGCCAACAACGAGAACTGCTTTTTGCTTCGCTTCGAAAATGAAAGTTGTATCATTTATCAGCAACGAAATGAATGCGGTATCGAAATAAAAGATCAACTTTCAAGTGAACAGTTTACAAAATACATCAAAACGGAATGTTAGCTTTACTAATTGTACCATACTCCGGCATTTTTCGCTTACCGTAAATAAGAATTGGTTTATCCACTTATTTTTAAAAAATAAAGCATGGAAAGCTATATTGAATATGAAAAGCACGATATAATTTACGAAAATTCCAAAAATCCAAACAGTCGTAAGAATTTTTTATTATGAAGAAAAACAAAGAAAAATTGTACCACAAATTTCCGTATATTGATTTTTGGATAGCACTTGAGTAGCACTTTATTTAATGTAAAAGCTGAGAATTGTGGACAGTAAGGTCCCAAGATACAGGCAGACAAAAAGGCATACGCAACGTGACAAAATACGGAAGTGCGTTTTGTCTGCTTTCACAAAAAGCAAATTTCTGCGGAATGCGTTCGAGTTTCTTAATGCAACTAACTTTAATATGATCTGCAATGTTGTAACTATATATTTATAGCTGATTCGGTCAAAAATAAATTTAGCGGTTTTTTTACATTTGACTCATTATGATACGCAACGTGACATACGTTACGTGACAAGCCCTTCTCCAACGCTGTTTTTGTGATGTTTTGCGTTATCCTAAAAAACATAAAAATTTTGATTCAGGAACTTATATTGATATAAGATAAGTTAGCTGCATAAAATGAATCGTTCTTTCGGTTTTTCTGTGGAAATGCCCATATATTCGCAAAATTTGGTCGAAATCGGATGACTATATCTTAAGGCTGCCATAAAATGAGTCTTAGTGAGAAAAACTTTTTTGTTTTAAATATTATCTTTCTTAAATTCGGCGATTGTTAATTTGATATGTTTTCAAAAAGATTCGCGAAATTTTGTCGAAATCAGATGTTTATATGTCGGAAAATGGTTTAGTTAGAAAAATTTTTCAGCTTTTCACTTCAGTACTGAACTGAAGTCATAAAAATTTTGATTATAAAGGCGCTCGATACAAGTTTAGCTTGGACTCTTAAAAAAAAAAATCGTGATATTCAGACGTTAGTTTAAGTATTATTCTGATTTTAACTTCTTGAAAAGTAAATAATTTGTTCCATATCATTTTTGTAAGTCAATTTTAAAATAAGACGAATTCCACGGTTCTTATAAATTCGATACATATAACACAGTACAACACTAACCCTTAAATTATGATAAAAAAGGACCTCTGTAAGCATCACTTCATACCCAGTTTTTCAAATGAAGCCTCGGTTCGCGTTTTATGGGTTACATAAGTACCCTGCAACACACAACGACAACAATTTTAACTTAGTTTTTAAGGGTTTAAAATAAAAATTTAAAAAATTCAGCAAATGTGGACAGTGTTCACTTCAATCGTACAATTGGTTAAGGTACTTCTATAAGGATTTAAACCTTAAATCTTGAATATCTTTAAAAGCGCACGGTAGATTTTTATTAAAATCAATATTTCTGATGGTATAATGGACTATTGCATTTCCCTAAGAGATGGTACCCGACAGCGAAAAAACCGCGAATTGGAGTACCAATTTTATATTCACCCACGAACCACTCCATATGGACTATGAGCTAGACGTAAAAATAGACCGAACTGTGTTTTCAGATTCACAAAGGAAGCTTTGGTTCGCGGACTATAGGCAATTTTGTACCAGCAATTGCCTTAGAACAACATTGACCATTTAGGTTGAAACCAACTTCACCAAAATTATGTAATAAATTTTATGAGTTAAGTGCTTCATCACCAGCAGGAAAACAGATCATATCATTTAAAAATGTCTTTAGTGGACCTCCAATAAATCTAACAGTTTAATGCTAATTTTCCTTGATCTTAAGCATTCAAAGACTATTTCACTCAAATAGATCTCTAATTTCGGTAATTAGAACCTATTCAGTTTGATTAAATCGAATGGAGATGAGTAACTGAAGCCGTTAATTAATAAAATGCCATGATTGCTGGAAGAAATTTTTCGTTTAACATTTTTAACTCAATAACATTTCGTTTTATGGCAAACAGAGTTGGCTGTCTAACAATTTTCAACTTGGTTTCCAAAAAATTAATATATTTTGAGATGTTTAAAAAGAAAAATATTGAGAGGACCTCGGACCATTGTCCAAACATTAACTATTAATTTGCGGTGATGCGAATAGAAATGGACGTGGCATTGGTCGTACAAGACCTGAGGCTATGGTTTGCTCTACTCAGCT
Organism: Lordiphosa magnipectinata; assembly: GCA_037044535.1. Classification (NCBI taxonomy): domain Eukaryota; kingdom Metazoa; phylum Arthropoda; class Insecta; order Diptera; family Drosophilidae; genus Lordiphosa; species Lordiphosa magnipectinata. The sequence continues at coordinate 213,528 of JBAMBO010002517.1, read as the reverse complement.
CCCAAATATTGAGTCTTTGAAGCGCGCCCTTGTCAGAGCAGTGGACAATTTCTCAATGCATGAGGTGCGCACTGCGATTGATGTGTGGCCAGAGAGACTTTGGCATTGCTGGAAGGAACAAGGCGGCCATTTCGAATGTTAAAGAAGTAAAAAGTTTTGAAAAATATTCATTCGCTTTCATTTTATGACCAAAAAACCGGGTACCAAAACAATTGCGAGTAGTAGGTAGCTTCAATACATTGAAAATAAAAAATTTAACATTAAACTTTGTATTGTGTGTTTGGTGTTTTTTTTGCTCATGCCACCTATATGCCTCGGCTGGTGTGCTTTTGTGCTGCAGCTTTTGGGTTTCTTGCTTGAGATGTCACATCTGGAAATTTATGATATTTTGCTACTTCAGCAAGCCGAAGTAAATGTCTTCGCCATTTGCAGCGGTTTCCACAGGAGACAATCCGCAAACGATCAAAGCAAGTGATTAGGGAAATCAGAGGTGATATCAGAGGTAATGACTTCTGGAAAATAACGCGCCTAAATGTATCAAGGGTTTCAAAAATGGTGGCTTGTTTGAAGTTCAAACTTTGAACCAAGTTGAAAATTGTGAGACAGCCAACTCTGTTTGCCATAAAACGAAATGTTATTGAGTTAAAAATGTTAAGAAACGAAAAATGTCTTCCAGCAATCATGGCATTTTAATAATCAACGGCTTCAGTTACTCATCTCCGTTCGATTAATTCAATCTGAATAGGTTCTAATTACCGAAATCAGAGATCTATTTAAGTGAAATAGTCTTTGAATGCTTCAGATCAAGGAAAATTAGCATAACACTGTAAGATTTATTGGAGGTCCACTGAAGACATTTTTTAATGATATGATCTGTTTTCCTGCTGGTGATGAAGCACTTAACTCATAAAATTTATTACATAATTTTGGTGAAGTTGGTTTCAACCTAAATGGTCAATGTTGTTCTAAGGCAATTGCTGGTACAAAATTGCCTATAGACCGCGAACCAAAGCTTCCTTTGTGAATCTGAAAACACAGTTCAGTCTATTTTTACGTCTAGCTCATAGTCCATATGGAGTGGTTCGTGGGTGAATATAAAATTGGTACTGCAATTCGCGGTTTTTTGGCTGTCGAGTACCAACTCTTAGGGAAATGCAATAGTCCATTATACCATCAGAAATATTGATTTTAATAAAAATCTACCGTGCGCTTTCGAAGATATTCAAGATTTAAGGTATAACTCCTTCTGGAGGTACCTTAACCAATTGTACGATTGAAGTGAACACTGTCCCCATTTGCTGAATTTTTCAGATTTTTATCTTAAACCCTTAAAAACTAAGTTAAAATTGTTGTCGTTGTCTGTTGCAGGTACAAAAGTAACCATAAAACGCGAACCGAGGCTTTATTTTAAAAACTGGGTATGAGGTGATGCTTACAGAGGTCCCTATTATCATAGTTTAACGGTCTCATGCCTGGGTTTTTTTTAGTGTTGTGCTGTGTAATTAGTCTAAAAATCTCCATTAAAAATTCCGGGGATGGTACAAAAAGAATAGCTTTCTGTTGATGTACTTTTATTAGAGAATTTGATAACACAAGGGGCGAATTCTGGGTATGGGGTATTCTAAACAAAATTCAAATCAAAGCAGTTCTTAAACAACTTTTGCAGCCTTAAACATAATTGTTACATACATATAAAAATTTTACAACTTTTTAACTTAAGATTTATTTATGTGAATTTGTATATAAACATAAAATAAATGGTTGCTACTCCTTTTTCCCGCCATACTTTTCATGTTTATGAAACTTTCTGGGATTGATGCCATAGGCCTTGAGTCGATCATCGGTAATGCCATTGGAATTCTTATTAAATTTACCCTTGGCCTTGAAGTTGTTGGTTTTTCGAGGTGGAAATTTGCTAACGGCGGACTTTTTGAAAGGATTGGCCGCTGATTTGTCAGGCTTGGAAAGTGGTTTTGTATTGCTTACAGAAGTTTGATGCTTATTGAAGGGATTGTGGGCCATTTTGTTACTTGTTTCATTTTGTGTCGAAAATTTGGTTTTTTCTTTTTGTGCCGAGTTTTTCATTTTGTTGGGACTAGTGGAAGGTTTTTCCTCCTGTTTCGCCTTTGGGTTAGTTAAGGCTTTTTCGACTTGTCCCACTTGGAAAGGATTGACCGCTGATTTGTCAGCCTTGGAAAGTGGTTTCTTATTGAAGGGATTGTGGGCCATTTTGTTACTTGTTTCATTTTGTGTCGAAATTTTACTTTTTTTGATGTTGAGTTTTTCTTTTTGCGCAAAGTTTTTCATTTTGTTGGCACTAACGAAAGGTTTTTGCTTCTGATTCACCTTTGGGCTAGTTGAGGGTGTTTCCTCCTGATTCGACTTTTGGCTAGTTGACGCTTTTTCCACTTGTTCCACATTTGTTACGGTGGTTGGTACAGCAGCAGCAGCTGCTTTGCGTTTCAAACGTTTGCGCTTGGATTTCGACAGGTTCTCAGTGGGATTTGTCTGCAATGGAACTTCTGCTGCACTTGCCGGCACAGGCTGCTGGGCCTCCTGTTCCTCCTCTTCATCAGATCTATAATTAAATTTTGTTTAATTTTGGTTAGACTTTTGCTTAGCTTCATCAAACTTACCCCTCGCCATATAAACTTTTAAAGATTTTTCGCTTAAGCTCTTCATTCTTGGCCTTCAGCCGATACAAACGTTGTTCCTTCTTCTCCACATGATCGGGCCTTGTTTGCACGGCTTTTTTGAGGCTGGCCCATTGATTCAGCTCTTTGTTCTTGGCCAACAAGATCTGAAAACACACATGAAAGAAGGTTCAACCTAAAATTCCACACATTTTACCTCCTCGATGGTCAGTCCAAAGTCATTTGGTGTCGTCTCCACATACTTAAAACGACACGGCTGATCGCCCACAATATCCTCGCAGTCCAGTTGGTAGTATTCATCTATGTAGTCGCCATAGGTTTGCTCATCTTCGGGATTAAATACAGGCTTGTCGGCTTGAATCATTTCCATGAAACGATTGCGTCTGCCCTTACGGCCCTTGCGACCTCGCGTGTTTTCTATCAGTTCCTGCTGCAGTTCCAGTTTGGACGTAGTTGGATCATAATCGCAGTCCATGTTGAAATCTTCATCTTCGCAATGCGCTTCAGTATGCTGGCTGGGATTATAATTATCCCAGTCTTCCAAAGCCAATTCCTCTATATCTGAGGGACATTCGGGTTTCTCCTCACCCTCGTCCACATTATAATACTCCTCATTGAACAATTCTTGCATGCGTCTGTCATGGGCCGCTGGATCAAAATCTTCCTCCAGCTCTTGATCCTTGAAGCCCAGTTCATCGTTGCCCGTAACGGCCTTCAGTTTTCGTATCTTTTCCTCTATTTCCTTTCGCTTCATATCCTTAATCAACTCCAGTTCTTTCATCTTTTGCTGTTTCTCCTGCTCCTTGCGCTCCTTGAGCTCTTTGCGCTTCTCTTTGCGCTTATCATCCGTACGACGCAGGGATTGCTCTACGGTGCGCGGATAACGTTTGATGAACTCTGCATCTGGCTCCTCAAATCGAAAATTGTATTTATGCTCGAATTCCGCCTGCTTCTCCAGCTCTTGCTCGTCCTCGGAGAGTGCTTGCGGTGCTGTCTCTCCCACGATCTCATCATAGGTGGGTATCTCTGAGGCATCTGCATTCGCATAGCCTTTGTTGAGTATATAATCTCGTAGAAAACTCTCGCCCTGCGTTAGTTTTTTGCTACTCCAATATTGCTTCAGCGGTTGCAGTTGTTCTTTATCCTCCTGCTCCAAGTCCGACTGCTTACCAGCCAGCCATTGGGCAAAATCCGCCTCCTCGGCAGCTGTTTGCTCTTTGGTTTTGCTGCGTTTCTTGAAAATGCCACCAAATTCCTCATCTTCGCCCTCATCCTCTTGGTTCAAAACTTTACTAAACTCCGCTTTCAGGTGTCGCTCCTCCTCCACGGCCGTAGGTGATCTGGCACGCTGCTCCTCCTCATCTTGCTCCTCATCCGAACTCTCAAACTGGCCATTGTGCTCGAGTATAACCTTGCGCTCATAATCTTTCAATGTAACCGGCTTACTTTTGCTAGGCTTCTTCTTCTCTTCCCCCTCTGCTGACTCTTCATCTTCCGAGGAGGCTTCATTAAAAAAACGCGTCTCCTTGTCATAAATTCGTGGATCTTTGCTCTTGAGCGAGGCCAGAGTCTTGAAAAAGTCCTGATCGAACTGAGCATCCACTTCATCTTCTTCCGACGAATCGCTATCACTATCTAGCTCCGATTCGGACACATCCAGGCCACGATCTTTATCTGCAAATTGAAAGAGTTGATGTTGAGGTGGGCAAAATTTACAGATTAATTAGGCTTAGATGTACATTTCTGGAGCAGTTCCTTCTTGCGCAAAATGTTGTAGGTCTTGGCATAGTCCTGATTGGTGGTCAGCTGCAGGTCATCGGCCTCCTCATCTTCAGATCCTTCAAAAAGTTTGTTGTTCATTGTCCGCACGTGTGTTTACAATAGTGAGACCAGACTTGGATATTTTTGAGCTTGGTCACACTAAGTTCGACTATTTTCGATATCGATATAATTGCTTGTTACGTCCAGCGTTGCGAATTTAGCCATTTTCCCACTAGATCTAGCTATTGTATAAATTCGATAGCCGGAAACTATTCAGTACTAGCAAGTCTACCTATTTTGAAATAACTAATTGCCATTTTCCAGCTATTTCGAAAATGCGATTTTGAGTCCAAATTTAGTAAAAAAAAAACGGTTTGGAATTGCAAAAGTTTTGGGAAAGTGAAAATGAGAGCATCGTTTATCCAAATAAACTGAAATTGTAGCTCTTTTTTAAGGGAATTTCACATTTTTTGGCTGTTTTGAATGTGTTACAATATTCAGCTATTTTGACTGATAAAAAAAACCTATTGAAAATCTTTGTGCATCTCAAATTATTCAGAGCTGTTTTCGTTTTCGAGTTCTATCAATCTGAATTGGAAAAATATCAACATTTCAAGAGATGACTAAGACATTAAAACATTTGGCCAACAAGAAAGTCGAATGAAGATAAACGGAAATTTGAATTTTGAAATGGAGCATTTGGAAGTGTTATCAATTTCGATTCCGCTTAAATTTGAAAGCGGCAACAGGATTAATTGTGCACTTAATATGAACAGTCGTTAAAAATGCCTATTTCACAAAGGGAAGAACACTCCACAGTTAAAGGACCAATTTTTACTACTGTAGCAACAGACACGTCATAGGCGGATGCTCTTTGTGTCTGTTTGTATCCCTACTGTAGGAATAAGCCAATATTTAAGCATACATTGTTTTAAGCTATCACTTTGCCATTTTTAGCTACTTTTTTGGCTTGAACAGTTGACAACACTGGTTACCTCTTACGTTAACGCTATAGCTCAGCTGTTTGTTACGTCTATCTTAGTTGTATTTATAATTTTGGCCTCAAATTCTTAACAATTAAAATTAAACGTTACTAGAACACACACTTACATTCCAAGAACATGGCGGACACAGAGGAGACCCAAACCAGTGTATCCAACACTCCCACGGATAAGGATGCGTCCAAGAGTTAGCATACCACGCTTCGCATCTGTTCTTTTATTAATTTTCTCCATTTGGTTTTTGTTGTTCTCTTAAGTTTGCGTCCTGCTTAATGCCACAGGGAATGTGCCGATCATAAAGAAACGCACTTGGACAGTGGATCCCAACAAAACCGTTAGTTGGATACAAAAATTTATACACAAATACCTCAAGCTGGATGCCACAGAACAAATTGTACGTAGCTTAAGCTTTTTCCCCCATGCTTTTCTCTAATTAAATCTTCAATTTTTGCAGTTTCTGTACGTGAACCAAACATTTGCCCCCGCCCCGGATCAGATCATTAAGAACCTGTACGAGTGCCATGGCACAAATGGTAAATTGGTGCTCTATTATTGCAAAAACCAGGCCTGGGGCTGATCTTAAGTATTTGTTTGTTATTGTACACTTTATTTTCCTATTTATTTTGAAAAACAATAAACTTTCAAGGAGTTTAATCACCACGCAGTGCCTCCAGTTCATCGGCAGCCTCCTTGGATATTCTGTGATATTTGGCTACGGTTGGTCGATAGTAATAGGACTGGTAGTCATTACGCTCGGACATTTTTTGGCGTATTTCATCCTCAAGTTTGCTACAAGAACAAGATTATACAAAACTGCATATAACTATTATCGTTTTTGCTCACCGAAGTTGAGCCTTCTCGTTCTCCTCGAACAGATTGTGCAAGGCCTTCTCATATTCCTCCTGCGGGGAGCTGAACATATATCGGGATATAAAACGGGAAATGGGATGCCTTTCGTACTCCCAATGTTTGGGCTCATATCCTTCGGGTATTTCAGCCAGTTGCGCAGGACCCACAAAGATATTCGTGAGCATCACCAAAGCTGTGATGGGCACAAGACCAAGCATTACGTAAAAGTGCATCAGATCCTTGAATTTGTCCCATTGGAAGCGAGATGGCTTGATGGTCATATGATGGTGTCCATGATCGCCACTCATTTGGCGGAGCTGCTGCTGTAAGGCTAATGGGAGAGGGGTATAGTTTAGTGTTGGTTGCGTAATGTGGAGCATGTTTACAGTTATTCTCCTGCCTGGTACTTACCATTGCGGCAGGCGGGCGCCTGCAGCACTGCTCGGTATTTGGCGAATTGAGCTGCTGGCGCCAGCAAACGGCTCCAACCTACCATTTCGTCTGTTTATTTGTGGTAAAAACACACACACGATACTTTTAAGCTGGGGTCGTTCGAGTGTATAAATGAATTCTACCTAAATCTGCGAGGTTTTACAGCACTGCTCGAAATTGTTCACTTGCCAACACTGCACAGAGTTGTCGATAAGAAACTATAGTGATGTGCACGTGACACTTGAATTTATTCTAAAATAAAAATAAAACCAGTTGACCATGCTATTCCTTGAGAGGTCTGTGAATTTTGCGCTAGCTAAGGCACTCCACTTCGACTCTATACTATGTAAAATAAACATTTTTAACCAGGGTTGCAAACCGCTCGACAAAACGAATTGTTTCGGTTGACATTTTAAACCCATGTTTAAATTGCTTCAGTCGAAGTATTTTTAACAGCTTAGACTTTTTTCAATTGATCAATGTGAACTCTCGCTTCTGCATTTGAGATAAACAGACGCCGCAGTAAAAGGCAGCGGCACAAAACGATTATTGAGAAAAAGCGAACAGCAGCAGCAGTCGTCGCTTTATCATTTTTGATTTGGATTCTGCTTTTGTTCAGTCGAAACAGCAGCATGTGTTCGCTTTTGCAAGTCGACGACAGAGCTGCCTCCACAAAATTTTCTCGGAATAAACAAGACCACCAAAAAAACTGTTAAACTGGGATTACGATTAGTTCGAAATTAGACTATATTTTAGAAAGAATTGTAATGATTATATAGTTCTGTGGTACAAAAAAATCGGGATTATTGGAAATTACCAAAAAATAATCAAAAAAAGTCAAAAAGATTACATTAGACTATTTGCAAAATTTGTATATTAAAACTCTCTACGCAGTTGTGAAGTTACGAGAAGTTAAGTTAAAATATCATACAACAAATTTACGTCTGCACAATTGCGTAGAGCGCTTTAGCCTGTAAATAAACATACAATATAATTTCAGTCTGATTTATCAGAATTTCACTTCCGAAATAGCTAAAAAGCTCAAACTAACAAAATAGCTACATCTTGTGAGAGAATAGCTAAATTGTTAGCACTGGTGCTATTTTGCCACCTCTATGGCTATCGATATTTTTAGTCGAATATCAACCCTAGGTACCGGGCCACGTACAATTTGCAACAAAAGAAGTCATTAAACAAAATGTAAGTTTAAGCATTAAATTGTCCAATAACTGTCAAACTCATGTGTTTATGATATACGCTACAGCATGGAGACCATGCAGCGATACGTTTCACCCGTAAATCCAGCCGTATTTCCCCATCTGGCCTCGGTTCTGCTCATCATCGGCACCTTCTTTACTGCCTGGTTCTTTATATTTGTTGTCTCCCGCAAGAATACAAAAGAGAATACGCTAATCAAGGAGCTGTTGATCAGTTTGTGTGCCTCGATATTCCTGGGATTTGGCATATTGTTTCTGCTGCTTACCGTTGGGATCTATGTTTGAAGATGAGAAATAAAAACTAGTTTTGTCGTCCAACTTGTTCGGGCTTTTATTTAATTAATAATTATTTTTTGAAAGATTCAATTTGCGCTTAAAAACAAATATCGAATATATTTTTGTGCTAACATATCAATTGTGGGGGTATGCCTGCCTATAAAACTGCCATTGAGAGTAAGTGGGGAGGAGCAGGGCGGGACTAATTCTAGCCAGCCAGCCCCGCCTTTTGTCTGCACTTCTGCATGGTGGCGCGCAAGATGAACTGTTTGCGTGAGAGCGTGCGCACATGCTTCAAGAATGTCTCCAGATCAATAACACCCCCGCGCAGTCCCTCGCCCAGATAATAGATGGCATCCTCAGTGGCCGCCTCATCGGCATAGGCGTTGAGTAATCTGCAAATAGATCAAATGTAAATGGTTACAAAACCAAAAAATAAAAACACCTACTGTCGGTATAGAGGAGCAGTGGTAGTCACTGCCTCGTCTGGATCAATGGCCTCTGCATTGTCCAATGTCTCCAAACTCTTCTCCAATTCCTGCTCCTTGTCACGCAATATGTTTATATTTTTTGTCATATCCAACTGTTCGCGTTCCAAACGTTGTATAATGCCATCAATCTTGGCACTGCCCTCCACCAATTCCTGTTTGGTGCGGTTCAATGTCTCAATTTCGGCCTGATACTGATTAACCTTCTCCTGAATGCGACGACGCAATTTGTCCTCCACGGCGCTTATAAGTGATGCTTTGATGTGTTCCTCGGTTATGGTGCCAGTCGAACTGGCAGAGGGACTCTAAAGGGGAATACAATTACTGGCCAAATTCTAAGAAATGCATATATACTTACATAGCCCCCGGTGGGTGGATAAACGCCGCCGCCGCCACCACCGCCTGGTTGTGGATAATTCATGTAAGGCGGATACCCTGCACCTGCATTAGCTGCTCCGCTTGAATTGTAGGCTGCTGCATAATTTCCACCCGGTGGATAGGGTGGAAAATTGCCAGGACCGCCAGCACTTGGATAAGGCAAATATGAGTTACTGGCACCAGGGCCACCGCCACCAGATCCGCCAGGTTGCGGCATAAACGCTGAAAGAGATAGCGCATAAAGTAATAATTAAGCAGATATCCTCAACCCCATCCAACCACTTACAGCTTGTGGGATATGGCGTTGTCACTTGTTCCTTGGGCTTGGAGTACACGGGCGGATGATCGCCGAATGTTACAATCATTACTTGTATCAGCGATAGCAAATCCGACGAGTGCGGCTGCCAGTCATGCAAATAGGGTAAATACACCTTGCCATTGTGATCGACATACATGGACACCTTGATCTGCATTGTGGGGGTGGGTTTCACAAAGCACATGGGTGCATTCTGTGGATGAGTGTCCATTAGCCATATACAAATGGGAATGTAGTAGGTGTTATCTATGAAATAGATAACAAAATTAATCAAATTAAATAGTCTGTAACTAGATGTGAGTGTGTACGTACTTTTGTAGACCACTGGAATGGTGCCCTGCAGAGTGAACAATTCCTTCGAGCTGCCATCGTTGAACACTGCAGAACAGATTTAGATTTCCTTTGTTAGGAAGCGCGGTTGCTGTTATCAGGCCAAAGCCAGAGGTCACTCACCAAACTTTTGCAAATTATACGTCAGACTGCGATACGTGGTGACCACATCCAGCACATCCTTCTTGGTGGCACCCACATTTTTATACTAATCAAAATCCAGAAACATTAATTTAATTGCGTGACAGCCAAAGCCAAACAACTCTGGGTAGAGATGTTGTTGTTGTTGCGCGATGCCAACGGCATATGACTCACTCTTGCTGTCTTTACCTTTGATAGATATTTTGTGATTTGTGTCTCCTCGACGGCAGGCATTCTTATATTGGGGCAATGAAATCAAATCTGGCCACTGCAACTGTCCTCAAATCGGTTTTCTCAAAATAACTTCACACGAAATTTAACAATAATAGTCATCGGGAGCTCTAAATGTCAGTGTTGCCAAATCAGTTTTTTTCCCGCTATCGATAGTTTGCCTTCGCTATCGATGCTAAGAATCGATAAGTGTGACCACCCTCGACTATTTTAGAGATTTTGTTTGTCAGTGTGACCGCTTGTCCATATCGTCGAAATATCGAAGAATAACTATCGAAAATAGCGTGAGGCAAGTAGGCCATCACTAATGGCAAAAGTTTTCTAAAGGGTGATTCAATAAGCATGATTAATCAATCGCATGACTGGTGTCAGATTGATTGATTTACCTAACCTGTAAATCTATTATTTTGTTCTTTGTGTGTATGTATGTACTTATGTACTTCCATTGCAAATTATTTTAAGTTAGCAGATCATTGTTAATCAAATAAATAAATGTATTAAACTAATCTTCCAGCTGTTATATCAGAGATGGGCGCGTCGCGACGTTCCAATGCACACGAGGCAGTAAGGCAGCGCGCTACCTCGTGTGCATAGGACCTCTGCCGCGACCGACTGCACAAAATCACACGTACGCTATTAGCATTGAAAGCTATTTATAAAACACGAATGCGGCGCACGCAAATTGTGCTTGTATGCGTGTGGAAAGTGTGACGATATGTCTGCATGCCCATCTCTGATTTATATAGAAAACTTTCGCCAACCTCGCCTCACGAACTTTTCGATAGTTATTCTTCGATATTTGGAAAAAAAAAGTATTTCTCCGCTATGGACAAGCGGTCACACTGTTTTATATTGTTGGTTTTTGTCCAGTGGCTGGGAAATACTTTATATCTGACCTTCATTCCAGTTAACTGAGTGACAAATAATAAAAGGAAATAAACCGTTTAAACTACCATCTTCATATAATCAAATATCATATGATGTGTAAGTATTACTGTATAATAAAAGAAATGCCCTAAATCAGACATTTCGTATATATTTTCTATTCTCTGTGCAGCTCAGCTTAAGCCTGATCCAGAAATTTCCTTTGAATCAAAACCAAAGAAGTTGAAACCCCTTTCAAAGTGTGATGAAATTGCCTATACTGAAGATCACATTCCGGTGCGGAAGTTGCATCTATTTGGTATGCCATTTGAGGTAAGACAACTTATTTTGAATTCTGTTTCATTATTATGTCAACATTTATCTATTTATCTTTATCTTTTAGTTGACACAAGACGCGTTGCTTGTTTACTTCACTCGGAACTATGGCCCCATTGTGCTCATAGAAAGAATTAAGGATTCTGTACCAGAATATCTGCCAACTTGGAGCGCACATGCACTATTTGCCAATGCACGCGATGCAGCAAAGTAAGTTGCATATAATTCATTCAGTTTCTATTATTTATTCTCCAATCCGATTTTTTTCATTTGCAGAGTCCTGCAAAGCTCCGAGCACATGGTCAGCAACTATAAGTTTCATGTGCAAGCCAGTTATAGTTGGCTCCAGCCAGTTGCCGATGAAGAGTCCAATGAATTGGAGCTTGCATCATCCCCACACATTCTGCAACTCAAGGATGATTGTTTGGAGTCTGTGTTCCAGTATCTGTCACTTGCCGATCAGATCCGTCTGGCTCGAACTTGCATTCGTTTCCGAACCATTTATCAAAGGGTTTCGGCCAAAGAGCACCAAATAGTTTGTTCCAACGAAATCAAGTCAAAAGATCTAACGTTGTCGGAAACGCGGGATTTTTGTCAAATGTCTGGCCATCATGTTCAAAGTTTAAACTTTTCCAGCTGTGGAAATTATAATTTTACGCGCTGCTTTTATGATGGTCTTCATTTTCCAAATCTGGAAAGTTTGCATCTGCATGATAAAGAGTCAAATGTACACAAATTACAACGAATATTGCTGGGGACGAGCAAGTTGAAGGATTTAGAGCTGTATACTCAGCCCATAACTGACCGGCTGGAATTAGCGCATCTTAAAGAACTTAAAAGGTTGCGGATTTCTGAGTGGAATACGGAAAGTCTTAGTCTGCCCACCTCTATCGAATCGTTGGTATTATACAATTGGTGTAAGTTCAATTGTCTTCCAAATATTCTGAAGGACCACACAAAGATTCGAAAACTTGCAATTATAAGTTTGGAGAACGGTTTAACCGAAATGACCAGTTTGCAGGCTCTTGCTTCCGTGGAACTACTTCAAATAATAGACGATGGTTCTTACGGGAAAGAGCTAATAGCTCAGTTACCAAAACTAAAAAAATTATGCCTCTGTACCGAATTCATACACTCGGATCTTTTTTCACCGATTATCGAGAGCAATCCTCAACAGTTGGATCATTTGGAAATTTCGTGCAACAACGGTAACCACAAAGAGCTAATGTTACAGATTTCGAATCTAATTGGACTGCATACTCTTGTCTTGAGCTGTCTGAACAAAGATATAGACGACGAAGTCATTTCAAAATTTGGCAAACTCACAGAGCTTAAGCGCTTTGCATTGGTCTGCAGCGAGATTACCGATAGTTCCGTGCTACAGCTGCTGATCAACTGCCCCAAGATGAGCATTTTGAAAATCGATATGTGCCCAAATGTCAGCGAAAACATGGTGCACAGCATCATTAGTCTGGTGCAAAATGACATTCAAAGTGGGAAAAACCAACGAGAGTTGCCATTTAAGCTACGTTGGACTGAATACGAAGAGACAATTCCAACTGGTCCCCATGTAGTTGTAACCGGTGATGAAATCATCAGTACCCCAGATTTTACTCAATGGTTCGACAAGGAGTTTGAGGCTGAGATCTAATGCATTTATATTCTATTCAGGATATGGAAGAAATCAGTAAACCAATCTAGTTAAAACCCGGTTTTGAACTGTGAATGTATTGACCTGCCCAAACCAACCTGCTTATCAAATTTCTTTCAATTTTCAATATATGTTTGGAACCAATTTTTAAACTTGTTCAAAAATATCTCTTTGGTGTATGTTTTTTTTTCTTTGCTTTATTTCAATAAAGAACAATATTATAAATGGTAAAGTTTGTATGTTTATTACTCCAATCACGCTGAAATGGCCGAACGGATTCAAATGAAAATTGGCACGCAGATAGCTGATAAGCTGGAGTTGAACATGGGCAAAATAACATTTGTTTAAATGGTGAAAAAATCGCAAAAACTCTTATTTCAGCTTGCGTTATTATAAAGATTTGAAAGATGGCAAATGTTGGCGGGTAAATGTGTAGACCAACCGATCAAAAATTTGCGAAAGCTTAAAATTTTTTAATTGATTACTTACGAAAGCGCCGGCGTTGGTAAAAAAGAGGTGTAGTTTAAACAGTCCAAAATATGGACGGATAAATTGGATAGGATAGGATGTTAGATTAGGCAATTGAAGACGCTTCGTAAATGGTAAGATCAAACGGTCCCAAAAGTCGCCAACTTTTCGTATGAATACGCAAATTGACAGGTGAACATTTTCAAAATTTTATAATCGGGGGTGACACAGAAATCACTAGAGATTTTCGTATAAACGCTTGTATTTCAAATTTAAACTGCTTGAATTTATACACCTGATCATATTAATAGGTACACACACATCAACTCTGACTTTAAGGTAACAGAAAACAGTTTTATTCATTGTTTCAAACTTTAAATTTGTTCTCATTGGTTCTTAAACTGTTTGTTTTTAATAAAATAAACTTAATTGTAACATAGAATAATAATATAACATAAAAGAGATCATTTTGTGTTTCAGATACGTTTTCAGTGTGATCATAATAATAGGTACACTTCATGTGTTGGTAAGAAAAAACATTTTTATTTCCATTTAGTGTTCTTTTTTTAGGTAAATTAGTATTTCCTTACTTAATATCCAGTGTATCTACCTCTATTTTTGGCCACTACTGCTATTCTTTTTGGCATACTTTTAATAAGAGCCTGGCAGGTCTCTACTGGTGTCTCAACCAACTGTTTTTGGACACCTTCCCATAATTTTTGTTTATTTAAAAATTAATGCTTTGCCAATTTCTTTTTTAAGTCTCCCACAAGTTTTCAATGGGGTTAAGGTCGGGGGATTGGCTTCGGCCACTTTCAGAACGTCAAGTTTTTGGTCCTCGAAAAATTTAGATAACAGCCTTGATGTGTGTTTAGGATCATTATCTTGCTGAAATACCCAACGTAATGGCATATTTTCCTCAGCATACGGTACCATAACTGTTTCCAATATGGATTTGTACTCTTCAGCATTCATTTTGTTCGTAGTCTGATAAATTGGACCTACGCCGTACCAGGAGAAGCAACCCCATACCATTATATTGCCACCTCCATGTTTGACTGTTTTTTTTGTAAACCGTGGATGGAATTCCTTTCCATTAGGGCGTCGAACATTCCTTTCACAGTCATTCCCAAACAAATTAATCTTGGTTTCATCGCTCCATAATATGTTTCTCCATTTTTTCTCCCCGGTGCATCCTACCCAGTCTTTGTGGTCCCTTGCAAAAGTTTGCGAGTTGAGAATTTCGACCCATTTTTTCTAAAAAAATAATTATTTAATTCTCTGTATTGACAGGAGGTATACTTAATTTACCTTTAGTTACCAAAAGATCACTGATTACAAAATTATTCACTTGATACTTGTGAGAAACGGAGACTGTACATATTATTATGATCAGGCGAGATGTGTGGTGGACTCGCAATTTATAGAAAAGCTTTGATATACGGGGCAGCCCCTCTTTCAACTCTTTGTCACAGTGTGGCCAGACATTGACATAATTCTTGTATAAAATTGTAATTAATAAATTCCGGTGTGTACCTATTAATATGATCAGGTGTGTATCACTATCAAAATCGGCACCAAAATCCTAATCTTTCTTTGCTTTTGATCAGTGGGAGAAACTGACTTTTCCCATGAGTTGTGCATGGACAGGGCAACAGCTAAATACTTTTTTGTTATTAAATGTTAAAATTCCATATTTCTTATGATTGAATTAAAAAAACTGGCTACAACGCAAAAAGGAAAAACAAAAAGTTTTCAGAAAAAATATATTTTCACATGTTATACCAAAATTTCGCACTGTTACGAAAATGCACAAAAAAGAGACCAAGAATTGAAAACTCAGAAGTAACGGGACTTTAAAGATAAGAAATGTTTTTGCTTGAGAATGTAAATGACTATGTCGGAAATTAAGTGCAACTTTAATTGATTGAACTGAATAAAAAAAACGTATATTCGCCATCATGTTTTTGTTTTAAATTATTGTGCTGATATATTTAGTTAATTTTGCATCAAAAGATTTGTTTTGAAAGGGTGGGATAAAAAGTCTATAGTTTCGGTTTGTTTTGATTTGTGCTTGACGCAAAATTGAAGGTCGTTTCAAGGGCTTTTCTAAATGCAAAAGTTTGTTTTGCACAAAGTTGATTTTTTTCGATAGACTGTAAGTCTCATTACAAGTTGGTGTTCGATGCGTGGTCAGAAAATTTCGCCTCAAATGAGTCTGACGCTATGATACACACAATATTGGAATTCACCAATACTTCTATGTTAAAACTAAATAATTTTTCTTCCATAAATCTTATTTAATCGATTTAGAAATGATAATTACTTTCATAAATAAAATATTACAAGGAACATCCATTTCTAATTTTTTAATGACCCTATCTAACGAACGGCGCATGTCAACCCCTAGAACAATTTTTTTCTTATTTCGACCTTATAAGTACAAAAACTTCTAAAAATAACGTTAACTTTTTAGTTTGTTCTAAACGACACACTGTGCAACGTGGAGGGTCTACCAGGAGAGCATGCTGCTTGACTTGTGGTTGGCGAACTTCAATTTACAGTTGCAAACAAAGCAATCCAATCAGCTAGTGGGACCATAATTAACATTCTTCAGTGGAACAAGAAAACATCCAAGGAATGTTTGCCATGGTTCAAATAAGCCTTGACCCACTGTAGTTTGTTTTGAAATAAACTGCAAATGGTTCAAGTTGGCATTATCGCTGTTGCCACTTACGGTCACACTTGACTCCAAATTGTTTATAATTGTTCACTATTTGGCAGTGGAATGAGCTGCAAAACGAATGGCCAAAATATGGTTGAGCAATGTCGCGTTTGTATGTCCTGTGTGGCAGTTGGTTCCAACAACAATTGGCGAAATATTTCCATCGATTCTGAGGCAATGCTTGAAATAGAGGAGGTGGTTGGCAACGTGGTGAAGCATGAGGATCTACCAGAGTTGATATGCCCTTTATGCCTGTCAAACGCAAAAACTGCATTTAATTTCAAGCGGCGGTTTGAGAAGAGTCTGAGGAGTCTTCAGCTGATAAAGCAGAACGAAACCACATCATGCTTCACAAACATGGATTGCACGCAGGTTAGGCGAGAGAAGATCTTTAAAAGCAAAAGCTTAAGGGAAGAGTTCGATTCGCTCACAGAAGACGGCAGTTTGGAGAGCGAATGGAACCGCCACGAAACTAGCACCGAAACCGAACTTCGCTCTGGCGAACGACCCTACAAGTGTTCCCTGCGTTTGAAGACATTTAACCAAAAAACTACTCTAGCTCACACTGGTGAGCGGCCATTCAAATGTTCACATTGCCCAAAGACTTTTACCATCAAAACCAATCTAAATCAACATCTAAGAACTCATACTGGCGAGCGACCCTTCAAATGTTCCCACTGTTTGAAGGCCTTTAGCCTAAAAACCAATCTGGAAAGTCACATACTCACTCATACTGGCGAAAGACCCTACGAATGCTCCCACTGCTCGAAGACTTTTACCAAGAAAAGCAATCTTAAGGTTCATCAACGGATTCACACTGTGGAGCGACCATTCGAATGTTCACATTGCTCCAAAAGCTTTAGTAGAAAAAGGAGCCTAGAGGAGCATATTCATACTCACACCGGAGAACAACCATTCGAATGTTCCCACTGCTCGAGAACCTTTAACCAAAAAACCAATCTGCAGACTCACATACGCACTCATACTGGTGAAAGACCCTTTAAATGTTCCCACTGCTTGAAGGCCTTTAGCCTTAGAGCCACTCTGGATCGGCACATACGCACTCATACTGGCGAAAAACCCTTCGAATGCTCCCAATGCTTGCAGAGCTTTAGCAGAAAAAGCAGCCTAGGGAGACACATTCGGACTCACGCTGACGAACCAACCTACAAGTGTTCCCACTGCTCGAAGACCTTTATCCAAGAGTCCAATCTAAAGACACACCTTAGGTCTCATACCGGAGAACAACCCTTAGACCCATAGCTCACAGGGGAGAGACGGCTACGTACAAAGCGGAAGAAAAGCGAAAGTTCTCCCAAGAAACTGCAGAAACATTTTTGCTCTCATACTAGCGAACGACCCGTCAAGGGCCCATGCTGTCATCCATATCGACTTTAAGTAGTTTTCTTACCTTTTCAATATTAAACTATATTTACATTTGTATGCATTTACAATTCTTTATCTTTACTTAATTATACGTGGGACGATAGGAAACAGGAACATCATCCCTTGTTCCACTGGCACATTTTAGAGGTCATTCGCTGGATGATATAAATGACCTCATTCTTTCTAAGAGAGATACTTTCTAACAGATTGTGGAGATTCAGATGTCCTTTTTGAGTTTATTTATTATAATTAATTTAACTTTAGAGTTTACAAATTCCATGTTTCCGTATGGTCCGTTTATATACCAGTCATCATGTCAATTTAAACTAACATAAGAATTTCGCAAATGTTAAAATTTCTTTAAACCGATTGACCGACACCTTCTATTTACCCGTCTTCAACTGCCAACTAGTAAATCTTCATGATAATCTGAACTAATCATAAAATTTTGTATATGTATATACCAGAGCTCGCAAAAAACTGTTAACACTATCAGCGTGTCTGTGTAAAACTGTTCTGTTGCAGACACAACGAAAAGAGGTTGCAAAAAGACACTTTCAATTCTGTTTTGCTCAATAGCTGTTTTCGCTCAACCAAAGATCGCTTTTTTCGTTTCTGTTTTGCTCATGTCTTTCACTGACCGTTTTGCCGAGAGCCGACTTCCAAAGTGTCTTCTAAGAATGTAAGCGAGTTTGTGACTGGGATGCCTGTGTGTGTGTGTGTGTGTGGGAGTGAGTGTGTTTGTCTCAGTCAACGATCTTTGTACATATATGGAGTATCGAAAAATGTGTTATTATTAACCTATCAAATGAAATGCAGAAAATATTAGTTTTTGGTAATTGCTTAACGCCTAAAAACCATATTTATTTAATTATGTACATTGTACATATTGCACATAAGCCCACCGCCTACCACACGAACAAAACAAATAAGACTTTTTGCTGACACTTTGTGTTTTGCTCGCTCACAAGTGTCACTCTCAGTTGTTATTGACAGACCGTCTCGTTTGTTTTGATCAACCGAAAATGCATAACAGAAAACACATGAGGAGGGGAAAAAAGTGTTTTGCTCAGTGAGAGACCGAGTGCGCTTTGTTTTTTTGTTTTGTCAGTGGGCTGATCGAACTGAAAAAAGTGTTGAGGGTTATTTGCGAGCTCTGATATATACGGATTTTTGGACCGCTTGATCTTGACCCGTCAATTTACCTGCCTACATTATAATCTAACTTATGCAAAAGTTTTGTAATTTTCGCAACTTTTTTTTTCAAAATCCAAGCTCAAATATTTTTTTTTTTAAATTTTTGCGATTTTTTGGACAGTTTGGTATACGCTTCCTATATTTACCCGTCTACTATTGCTGTCAATTAAGTCTTCATAATAATCTTTGGTCATATGAAAAATTGGCCTCTTATATACGCGTCTTCAATTGCCATCTATCCAACCTTCATAGTTATCTTAGGTCCTTTGAAAATTTCGCGATTTTTTTGACCATTTGATCTTCTCCTAATATTAACCTGCCGGTTTACCGTTCTTTATGATAATCAAAACTCAAATGAGAATTTTTGAAATTTCGCGATTTTCTTGACCATTTGTTCCACATCTTCATTATTTACCCGTGTACTATAGCCGCCCATAAAATCTTCATAAAAATCTGAAATGAATACACAATTTGAAAATTTTCCAATATTTTAGAACTTTCAAGGTACACCTTTCATTTGCTCGGTCTACAACTTCCATTTAACCGTCTATATATGCCATCTATAAATTTTGTATAATAATCTAAGCTCAAGAAAGCGAATTTTTGTAAATGTCGCCATTTTTATAAATTTTTTATAGAAATACATATTTTGCATATTTGTTTGCATATGGGCATTTCCACAGAAAAGTCCACCGAAACCAAAAAATGAAAAGTACTTAAAAGCACTATTTTTTATCATTTTTTCATGGGGAAATAATCAAAATGCACTAATATGAGTCAATTTTAAATATATTCATAACCCATTTCGAGATTTTCGAATGCAAAGTCGAGCAAGCGCCATTTTTCTCATTTGGATGCGTTTTGTTGTCATAAAAATGCCTTTAGATTGCATTGATTTTTGGTCTCAAATCTATGTGCAAAGGTACAAAGAGTTAAAAAATAATGCAGAAGACACCATAAGAAACTATATGATTGCAACTAACTGTAAGTTTCTGGTTTATATTATAACAAAAACAACATAAATATAATAAGGAAATTTAAGTAACGTAACGACAGGTAACGTCACGTCAGATACTTATGCAAATAAAAAGAAATTGGGCAAACATTTTTGAATAAAATAACATGAAAAATAAACTCGTATTATTTCAAATCATACTACAAAAAATTTTATACAAAAAGCTTTGACCAATTCGCAGAATTTTGCATTTTTCTAAAACAAGTCAAAACCCACTTCCGTTTTATGTAACGTCACGCCAGCATATATGATTGCTTATATCTTTAACTCCTTATGATCGATTGATGTCATTGTTTTTGCTGATTATAGTGCTACTTAATTGCTACCCAAATATAGAACAATCTTTTTAAAAATCCAAGATTTTCATATTTTTCAAAAAGATCTTTTCGTTAGAACGTAACGTCACGTCAGTTTGGAAATGCCCATATTTGTTTGCATATTTTGCATATTTGTTTGCATATGCAAAATTTGCATATATTGAATATGCAGTTTTCTATGTAAAGAGGGTTATTAAATTGGCATAAATCAGCGATGTCCAAAATTTGAAAACGCAGCCACGAGTGGTTGGCAAGCCAAATTCTGCCGGCGTCGCAGTTGACACATATATAGAGAGGGAGAATGTGTGTATTCTATAAATAGCACGCTCGGCGGCTGGCTCTCTTACGATGCGCGTGTTCGGCTTTGTGTTCTCTCACAAGACATTTGTTCGTTTGTTTGTTGCTCATGTGGAAATGTCAACATGCTTACTTCGTGTTTCGCAGTTACTCACACATATGCAATGCTTGCTTGTGTGAGTTTGGACACCACGTATAAATCCAAATGTTCACCTCAATCAACCTACATTTAAAAAGTGCCTAAAATCCGATGTCTAGTTATAAAACAGGGGCGACCAAGCCCATTGCGCACACCGCGCATTCGTTGTTGTTTTACGCAAAGGCAGACCCGCGTGTATTGCCTTCACGCTTAGCTTATGGCTATACGTAGAGCAATAACAACATTAAATGTGTTCTCTCTTCTCTTTCTCTCCGAGCAAAGGTTTTGTGTGCATCAGGCAGCCACGAGCACACACACAAATACAAACATAAATATGTTTTCTCTATCTCTTTCTTGTGGTTCTTGTTGCTGCACAAATAAATGTTCATTTGCATTGGTGTCCACGCGGTCGCAAGCTTATTCTGGACATATCAGTTATAAAATGTTAAAATGCCATAATATTTCTTACGAATGAATCCCGAGAACTTACTATATCGTGGAGCGACTACCAGGAGAGCATGCTGCTTGTTCATTGCTTACATCCACTGTTGGAGAATGATATTGTATGTTTTCCAGTGAAACAAGGGTATATCTTAAAATTATCGAACCTTAACCATTGATAAGTTTTAGTTTAAAATCACAAATTTGTTTCCTTTGCAGCCCTAGTTTTAGGTTCTAGCAATATCAGATCGAGAAACCACAGCTTTAATAGATTCCTTGTTTCTCAAACAGTGTGGTTTTTTGCCAAAAGCACTAATAAATGTGTTTAAAAATGTTGGTTTAAGTTTTTAAATTTTGAAAACTGTTCTAAAGTCTGCTAGCCAAGGACTAGTTCAACTAGTGCACAAAATTTTCGATAAGTTACGGTAAAGCAAAAGCCGTTGATAATTTCAAATTTGATTTATTTTCCGTTTGTGTGTGTGTGTGTTTCAAAATAAATGCTACATATTTTGTCAGGGCGAATTGATGAATATAATACATTTATTGCTGATTCTGGTGATGGGGAGTGCTTGAGTTGAGCTTACTACTTTGTCTTGGTCTTTTTGTGGCGATTTGCGCGTCTGAAAAGAAAAAGAATAAACAAGTTTCGAGTCTTAAATATAGATTTTTATTTGAATACTTTCGCTTCTCTTCACTTCGTTTGTGTGTGTGTGTGTGTGTGTGTTCAGTTAACTAGGCATTACCCATTAGGTATTGTTCATTTTGTTACTCGTATGTATGTAAATGTGTGTATATATATTTTATATAAATATGTATTTTATTATAAAAATTATGCTTCTCCTTTTTCTTGCTTGCTCGTTGTGTGTGGGTTGGTTAGTTGAAGTATTTTTCTTAAATTGTGGATCACACATATAAAAAATAATTATGTTTCACATATGTATGAGAGAAGAGGGGAGAAGGAGGGGCATACGCTTAATTGCTAGAAAACCATTAAATAGTTTTCAATATATATATATATATATATATATATATGTATAGGGTTTTTGTGCTATTTTCGTCTTGTTATTATATTATTGCTTTAATGGCGCCTGCATTTCATTTTCAAAGTGCTTAAAAAAAAAGAAAGGGATTTCACATCATTTTTTTGTTTTGTTTTGGCACATGGCAGCCATAGTTCCTCAACAAAATGAAAAAGAACACATACAAAAGAGTCAAATCGTCATATATATGCTATAAGAAATTGCTGTACAACAACAAGTGAAGCAGAGTTTTTGTTTGTTATTCAATTTATATATATAGAAAGTGAATTGGAAAAGTAGAAAGAGTATAAATTTGTTTAAATTTTGTGTTTGTTTTTCTTTTAGCAAAAGTGAAAAAGAGTGAAAAATTTGTTCTAAAATGTCAGTCTATTGCGCAAAATCTGCTTATGACGTGATTTCTCTACCCGAATTAATTTTTATTTATATATATACAAATATATATATATATATATAGATGGTTTATATCAAAATTCCCTAAAATAAGCATACATTATAAACGCAAACGTTTTAAAGGGGGGTTCAAGGTCATAATGTGACACGAAAATTTACTTAAAATCACATTTCATTTAAAAAGATTCACAGATTCCAGCAAAGAAGATTGTATGAGAGTCTAATATTGCTACTTTAAGTGCTCCCCAGTATCTTGGGTAACTTATAGCGCAACTTCCAATATCATGCTAAGATAGCACAAGCTATATTTCGTCATTTTTAAAGCAATTTTTTTGTTGTTTTGCGGCACTATCCAAATGAGCTGCACTATACACAGTGCTGCATTTTGAAAGATCTCCCAAATCCTCATAGAACGGTTTGTTTCAACTACTGATTGCTCTTTCTAAGAAAGAAGTTCTCACATAACGAAGAATCGCTGCTGCCTCCTTTATGTAGCACATTACAAATGACTTGGGACATTCACCAGTCCTCGTAAAATAATGGTAAACCGAAAATGGTAAACTCCAAAAGTTTACGACACAACAACAAAACACATAAGAAAGAAAAAAACCAGCATTTTGCTGGCCAAGCTAACTTCGTCTGTGCCGAAGTTTTTATACCCTTGCAAATGCTGTTTTTGAAATGACAGAGTTTAAGACCGCTTACATAAAAATCAAAAACTTTTCTAATTAAAACCTATTTTCCGACAGATGAACATCTGTGATTTCGACCAAATTTCGTGAATCTTTTTGAAAACATATTAAATTAACAAACGCCGACTTTAAGAACGATAAAATTGAAAACCAAAAAATTTTTATTCACTAAGACTCATTTTCCGACCGATCAGTCCTATGGCAGCCTTAAGATATAGTCATCCGATTTCGACCAAATTTTTCAAATTAGTTTATAAGCGTTTAATATTAATAATCACCGACCTTAAGAACGATTTTCTTGAAAACAAAAAAGTTTTTTTCACTAAGACTCATTTTCCGACCGATCGGTACTATGCCAGCTATAAGATATAGTCATCCGATTTTGACCAAAGTTTGCAAATCTGTTTGAAAGCATATAATATTAATAATAGACGTGTTTGAGGACGCTAACATTGAAAACAAAAAAGTTTTTCTCAGTAAGACCCATTTTCCGACCGATGGTTCCTATGACAGCTATAAGATATAGTCATCCGATCTCGACGAAAATTTGAAAATCTATTTGAAACATACAATATTAATAATGGCCGAGTTTAAGGCCGCTAGCATTGAAAACAAAAAAGTTTTTCTCACTAAGACCCATTTTTTGAGCGATGGTTCCTATGGCAGCTATAAGATATAGTCATCCGATCCGGTCGGTTCCAACATATTATCAGCGTGCAGTAAAAAGAAGACTCTGTGCGAAATTTCAGCTTGATAGCTTTAAAACTGAGAGACTAGATTGCGTAGAAACAGACGGACAGACAGACGGACGGACAAAGCTCAATCGTGTCAGCTCGTCGCCCTAATCAAGAATATATATAGTTTATATGGGGGTCGGAAATGAATATTTCTATGCGTTGCAAACTTCTGGGCAAAATTATAATACCCTTTGCAAGAGTATAAAAAATCGGTCGTAAAAGTGTAAAGTGTAAAAAACTTGAAGTGTTTAAAGTATAGACTGAAAATACTTGGTATCGTGCTAGTCGTATATAGAAATTTAGATACAAGTTTTAAGGGATAGGCGATGGTTGAGTGGATCCAATCCTAATTGACGCATTGTTTTTTTTTTGATATTCTGGGTAATAGCCTATTTACACTACAGTCCATCTACCTTTTACCGTCTACCGTCAAGGATGGTACGTAAGAACTTGCCGTAACAAATTTTCTTAAAATATTCCACCGAGATGTTCCTATCTCATGCTGTTCCAAGCGATATTTTGGGTTCACCACTAAAAAGTTGTCATTCACATTCACAACTAAAATATAAGCTTCCAACGTAAAGCTGGGCATCCACACACGAATTTGTTAGACGAACTTGTTCGTCGATCAAGAATTTTTTTGCCCACTAACCAGACGAACATTTCTCACTAACATCATTTGCTTAAAAATCTCAACGCCTAGATGGCGGTACAAATTAGCTTAAAGCATTATTTGATCATTTTGGGGGCATTCAATTAATTCCAGCCAAAATTCTTTACTCATTGGGGCACGTGTCCACTCTACAAATATTTTTGACATATGATGTTCGTGCACTTGTTCCCATCCATTGAGGAACATGTTCGCACGAACACACGCAAGATAGAAACGTTTCTATTCTCTGCGAACAAAAAGTCGAACACAAAAATCTTTCACGAACACCTCCACTAACGACGAACATTTCGTAGAGCACAACAAATTCGTCGAACCAATTCGTGTGTGGATGTCCTGCCGCGCATCAGAACAGTAAAATATATTTGAATATATTCCAAAAACTGTTTATTCCGTATATAAAATGCAATGCATTATTCATTTAATGTCATTAAATTATTTGCTTTCGACTCATTTACATCCAAATGCTTCGATGTACTGGGCAGATAATAAACAATTCGTATAAGTCCATATCGTCCAAATCGCATAGTTGTTGGCTGTTTTCTAACAACTCAGATATGCATCGAGTTATTATGTACTGCTGCTATGGCAAGAAGAAGACAATGATGGTGGATGGTAGACGCTGGATGGTGGCAATGTGAACACGAATTATATTTTTTTCACCATCTTCTCATAGTTCCGCCAAGATGGACTGTATTGTGTTTAGGCTATAATCTATATTCTTTTTTTTTTTTTGTTAGAAAAGCATTAGCCGAGGTCAGAAATAATGTCAAATTAAAGGCTCTTCCTAGTAGGAAGTTCCTCTAATAAAACTAAAAAAAAATAATAATTTGACAGCTCCACTTCCAAATTATGAGTTATGCATACATTGCACTACGCCACTGAGGCGTCTAAAATTCGTTGTAAATATTATGTGTTGAATCTTAAGTAACAGCAAAATACACAGCCTGTCAAAAACAGCTGGTTTACCAAAACAATTACTAGGGTAATACACATAACAAGAGGTCGCTCTCTAGCTCATGGGCGGAAAATTTACCAATTACGTTTTTTTCAAGGGCTGATTCGAACTTCAATTTAAGTGCACAGGGAAACCCTTAAATTTGACTTAAGGTCTTTTGAAATATCATAAGAATCCCACAAACTCCGTCTTCTGACTATTAGGTGTGACAAATAACCGAGTGCTTCTTACTGAACTTAACAAAAGTATTTCAGCGGGAGTCTTGGAATAATCTGCAAACCTTTCGGAGAACCTTCCTTCCTAACTTCTTAAACCTGGATCTTAACTGGACCCCCTCTCTCCTAGGAAAAAGGTGGGGTTGCAGAACTAACACTAATCGGAACTAAACTAACACAGTATCGGAATCGAGGCATTATCATTTCAAAATCATATCCAAAAACTCTGAATATTACGGCGTCGAGAAGGAAATAAAGCATAAATCCAATTCTTATATTTATGTACGTAGAAGGTGAGGCAAGTTCTGGCACTTTTGTAAGACGTAGTTGAAAACTTATGAGCGATAACTTTAAAGCGCCGAATACACCACACAAATTTTTGTGCAAATTCTTACGCATTTAGCGCACACACTACACCAGAATTGGCGCAAGATTCAGTTGAAAGCAAGCGCTCGGCGAGTAAAGATGCAAAAAAGACGCAGCTGTTTGAAAAGGAAGGTCAAAAAAGAAAAAACGCTTGTGGGTGAAGCCGTGGCTACTTCAACGTCCAATTTTCACACATGAGCATCTTTTTCTATGATTGCAAGTACAACACGCGCCGACGACATGCAACGAACTGATCACAATTTCCGCAAAATGCACCACACAAACACTATTAAAACTTTGCGCAAAGAACCCTATAAAATCAAAACGCTTTTGATTTTGGTCTCGCTTACTCATATTTCACTAACACATATGAGCGTTTGGCGCAAAAATTTGTGTGGTGTAAAGGGCGCTTAAAGAGTGGGGTGTATTCAGGCATGTAATAGCTTCGCAAGCTTATTATTTTACCAACAAAAATGTCTCAACGATCTGGGAATCCATGAACCAAGCATCGAATCAAAACCTTATGTTCGATAAGCAAAGGAATCGGTCCGAGAACCGGACATTAGACTTTCCAACGGGTTTCAACCCCTGGACCGAATCTTCTGCAGCCTTGTTCGATACTTAGTTCTTGATACTAAGTTCTCAATACTCGAAACGGTATTCAATACTCAGTATTACATACTCAGAACTCGATAATCAGTACTCAGTACTTTGTGTCTGTGTGCACTGCAACGGCAAATCGGCTGACTTTGTAAAAAAAAAGGTGTACCCAAAAGAATATGTAGCAAAGACAAAATGTTTCTGGTTTTAGGGGGACTAAAGAGTCGTAAGAGCTTCGCTCTAAAAGGTTTGTTAAATAAAAAACGCGCCTTTGAACTATGCCTCAAATTGGTGGTGTGGAAAATACTTCAGAGAAGTTTCCTCTAATGTCAAGCGCCATTTTCACAGTCAAAAGCGAATAAAAAATAGGGTAAATGTATGAAATTTATTTTAAATTAAAAACAATTCGAAAAGCACTCAAACTTCAAAATGCATTTCTGCACATAAATTCTTCACCACTTTTTTTTCACAAATTTGGGGGGGTGTGTGGAGGGGCCTATACTAAACATTTACCAAATGAAGTATCTAGGTACATACCTAGGTACTTCCTAACCCATTATGTGATTAACTCGTAATTTGTGTTCTTCGAAATCGTATACCACCAGCTGTTGGCTATTTTGATTTGTGCTTGTATGGGTGTATTTTGTATGTAACGCTCAGTTAGTCACTCTCTGCTAAGAGTCATGCACAGTATGTGTGTGTGTGTGTGGGAGAGAATGTGATATGCCATTTTCAGTTTTCAAGTTAGTATATTTTTCGTATTTCCATAAATATTCGTGTCACATTGTCCACAACCCGCTTGGTCGTATCTTTCTCAACTGCGTGTGTGTGTGTGTCTGTGTGTGTATGTGATTCGCGCCGACATTTGATGTTAGCTCAATGTGTGCAATGTTGTTGACACTACATACATACCTACATACATACAATCATACATTATTTTAACTGCTATTGCCTACAAATATGTCTATATTATACTCCGGATGTGCTAGGATCTGCTGCTATTGCTACTTATTTAGGTAGGGCAATTAACCTAGCTTCGTGTATGCGTAGGCGCAGATTACGCCCACCACAACACCAGCCGCAATATATGTGAGTAATGACCTTCGTTTTTTCGCCGCCTGGTGGCTTTCCTCATTATCCCGCTGCTTCCTTTTGATATCGTTGACTTTCTGCTCCAGGCTGGCCTGATATTCGTTGCGTTTTCGTCGCTTCAGCTCGTTTTCGGGACTGGGGGGAGGCAAATTTAAGTTTAACTCTTATCCGGCTTAGCTATCCAGGGTTAACTTACCTCGCTGTCTCAAGGCCATTGACCTTGTGTTGCTGTTCGGCTGGCGTAGGCTTCTCACTGTTGGCATTTACATCGTCGGGCTCTGTTATCGTTGTTGTGGAAACCTTGCCATTCATTGGCTCCAGCTCATTCTCATTAATATTCTCATACTCCTCCTCTTCCACATCATCATCGACTTCATCTTCCTCATCATCATCATCATCATCATCGTCGTCGTCGTCATCCTCGTCGTCATCTTCTAGTTGATAGTTCTCATCACTGTCCGATTCCTGGAGAGCTGGCAATGGCGGCAATGGGCGCAAACTATCTGCCGCCTCTGCATTGATAATTTCATGTTGGTTGATGAAATTGTTAAGGGCATCTTTGCTACTCAGCACAGGGGGCTTGTCGCCAATGCTTTCATTTGTCTCCACCACATCTCCATTGGCTTTGGCCGCTCGCATATCGAGGGAGAGCACGCCGCCAGCATTTGGAGCCAGGGGCAATTTAAGGGAGTCCCCACGCGGTGGTAGTGGCGGTGGTAGTTCGTCCTGTGAGTGGATATCCGGATCATTGCTTATAATCGGCTCTTCGGCGTCAAGAAAGGACTAAACAGAGGGGGACAAAGAAAGGAGTTGGTTTACAAAAAAAAGTTGTTTTATGGTTTTTTTTCAACAATTTCACTGTAAACGGCGGCGCTTGAGTCGTAGTTGATGACTAGCTTCTCACACGCCGACCGCTGTTTGTGCATACATACGGGATCATTCATTTTCTTAATGCCCTTGATGATGGCCTGATATGAGAAGTCCAACTGATCGGGTGTCTGTATCAATCCCATGCGATAGCTACGCAATTCGCACAGAACCTGCGATACATTGCATTCACCGTGTTTGTTCACCAACACCAGACAGCAATCCACCAGACAAAAAGTCCCGGAACGACCAATGCCAGCGCTACAGTGAACAACAGCTGGACCCACATCCTGACTGAGTGCACCAGAATCACGGACTTGTTGCAAGAACCGAAGGAAAGCATCTGGCGAACTGGGTATGCCAAAGTCAGGCCAAGTAATGTAATGGAATTGCATAACCTCGCGGCTGGTGTGAGTCTCGAGATCAGTTAATCTGTAAGTGTGTGAAAGAAAAAATAATTTAGATCAGATCGTTAGTGTTAGGCCACAAAAAATTGGCATCTATCAATTAAAAATTTAGCAAAGTTCGCGATTTTGTAGATCTACGATTACGTCTGCATGACAATCTAAACTCATTGTAAAATTTTGCAAATTTCGCCATTTTTTGTTTGTCCGATTGGCCTAAACCAGTGGTGTCCAAACTCAAACAAGCAAGCATTGCGCATGTGTGCATAGCAGCGAAACCCGAAGTATGCATGTTGACATTTCAGCATGAGCAACAAACAATCATACAAATGTCTCGTGAGAGAACACAAAGCCGAACACGCGCATCGTAAGAGAGCAAGCCGCCGAGCTTGCTATTTATAGAAAACACATTCTCTCTCTATATATGTGTCGGCTGCGACGCCGGTAGAATTTGGCTTGCCAACCACGCGTGGCTGCCTTTTCAAATTTTGGACATCGCTGGTCTAAACCGTCCCCGTCGACAATTGCCAAATATAAAATCTTCACAATAATCAAAATTCGTAATAAAATTTTGCAAATTTCGCTATTTTTTTGACCGTTTTATCTACACCTCATATTTACCTGTCTATTTACCCTTCTTTTAAACCGTCTTCATGGCAATCTCAACTTATATATGAATTTTGCAAATTTCGAGATTTTTTGGACCATTCGATGTTGACCTTCTATTTACTCGAATATATACAGCTGCGGCAAAAATAATAGCACCATGGCATACATTTTTCTTTATTGATCATTTGTTTAATAACTATTCATATATTTAACTTGTTTAAGGCTTTTATTTTTACTTTAGGCTCTAATTTATCGGAATACAATGCAAGTGTCGTCGATAATAACATGAAATTGAAATATTTACATTAAGAATGTGAACGTTGAACATTTTAGGCGGCAACAAAAATAGCACTACTTCAAAAATAACTTAAGAAAACGAAAAAAAACCGCGAAGTTCTGGAATATTTGTATTCATTTGTATTCTTCATCGATATAGTGTATTATTATTTGGTTGTAAAACCTTTGGCAGCAATGACAGCAGCACAACGTCTCGTCATAGAATTGACCAAATTTTGGCACCTTTCCCGTGGAATACTGCTCCATGATTCTTGAATGATAGCCCAGAGCTCCTGATTATTCCTTGGTTTTGCATTGGAAACATATTTTTTTACATCAGACCAAAGATTCTCTATCGGGTTTAAGTCTGGAGACTGAGCAGGCCAATCCATTAGGTGAAGGGATCTGTCTTGAAACCATTTACGAGCTTTCTTGCTGGTATGTTTAGGGTCGTTATCCTGTTGGAAGACCCACAACAACGGCATTTCGTATTCCGCATAAGGCAGCATCACTGTTTGCAAAATATCGCAATAGACATGTTGATCCGTAATACCTTTTATCCAATGTATTGGACCCACTCCGTAATAAGAAAAGCATGCCCAAACCATGATACTCCGTTCCACCGTGTTTTATGGTCTTGCAGGTGAAACTCGGGCGGTATTCCGAATTGGGGGGTCGCCGTACATAGGATCGAGATCCTCTTCCTCCAAATAGCACGATTTTGCTTTCATCCGACCATAGGATGTTTCTCCACTTTTCTGCCGGCCAATTCAGGTGCTCTTTGGCAAACTCTATTCTTTTTGCCACATGCTTCGCATTCAAAAGTGGAACTTTTCTCGGACTACGGGCACTTAATTTATAATCTTTTAAGCCATTCCGGACTGTCCTAATGCAAGCCGATATGTTAAGCTCCTTCTTTAGCTCAGTAGCCGGCTTAAAGGGGGCCTTCTTGCACTCGCGAAACAGTCTGTTCACCAGCAAATTAGACATTGCGACTTTTCTACCGCGTGTTTCTGGTTTATTTTAATAATTTAAGGCATTACTAATCATTTTATTGGAGCAACCGACGATTTGCCCCACCTGAGCGTAGGTGTTGCCTTCCTGGATAAGCTTTTTAAGGATTTCCCTCTTTTCGTCACTACAATGCTTTCCGCGACCCATAATTAAAAATATTTTTTTGAACTTAATGATAGTGTGGCGACACAACAATAATCATCATGTCGCCGAACACCTGCAGTCTGTTCCTCGGAATCTCAAAAAATCCGTTATCAGTGCTATTTTGTTTGCCGCTCTGTTTTGCACTTCGTTTGCTGAGATGCCTTATACAGAAAAAACCGTTAGCAAATTGAGCATTAACACATTACTCTCAGAGAGATCACATGTAAGCCTATACTGTACAACAAAATTATTAAACCAATTACAAAAAAAACAAAAGATGTATTGCATCAAAGAATTTTATATGACGCAGTGCTATTATTTTTGCCGCAACTGTAAGTATCATCTACCTGACTATGATGAAAACTGCTGTTGTGCCTCTACCTTTCTTAAAGCCTATCTAAAGTCTATCGCTGAGCATTAAATTTTCGTTAAGAAATCTTTTTTTTTAAAGCTGCCTTTACAGACCAAATCGTTATGTCAGAATAACACAGTGAAGTAATTGATGTAATCTCGACCTTATCTTTGGACTTTACTGTCATTATAATACACCCAGCGCCACAAAAAAAAAGCCCGCACCTCGAAAATTTATGAATTTTTGCTATCACTATTGCTCATATTTTTTTTTGAGGGGTTCCCTTAAGTATTCTTCACATTGATTCGTCACTTCAAGAGCTCAATTGTCAAAATAGCTTTTTCAAGAATTTTATTTTTGAAGACACCTTTAAAAGTATGCCTAAAGGAAAGCAGTTCAGTATTCGGGAGAAGGAGAGAATTATTTTATTATCTGAACAAAATGTACCAAATCGTCAAATAGCAGCTCAGACAGGTTGTAATGAAAATATCGTGAGACAGGTGAAGTGGAAAGGAAGCAAGGATCGGGAATGAAAAAATGCACCACAGCACGAGAAGATCGTATTATCATGAAAACGAGCCTGCAGGATCGCTTTAAAAATGCAGCTAAGATAGCATCTGAGGTACGGCAACAATTTGCAAAGGATGTTTCGACCCGAACAATTTAACATCGTTTAAATAAAGTGGGTTTAATGGCAAGGACACATATGATTATTTAGACTGCGGCTTTTTTTGTGGCGCTGGGTGTATGTTGGCAATTAGCGCGGTCGAAGAAGCTATACCACACCATCAGTTTGGTTTTCGCAGAGGACACTGTTCACAGCAACAGGTCCACAGACTCTCAAACCATATCCTTAAATCATTTGAGAAGCTTGAATACTGCTCTGCCGTCTTTCTGGATAAACGACAGGCGTTCCTTACTCCCTCCAGAACAATATCTACTGATTCGCTGCTTTCTCCTAGGGCGCCTTTTAACGGTTGAGCTGAGAGGCGAGCGCTCAAGTATCTCTCCCGTTCTTGCGGGGGTACCTCAGGGTAGTGTTCTCGGACCGGAGCAGCTGCCGAAGTCGCAGCTAAGGCGAAGCAGCTCGACTGGCTTATCAAATTGTTAAAATTGTTGATCGGGACCGGAACGAATTTTCTTTCCGCGTCCATCTCTAGATCGAACTCCCAAATTTTAAAGGTTTTTATTCGGTTTTGGTTCGAACCCAAAGTTCTTTTTCCTCATAGGTGCTCTTCGTAAAAATACCATGGTAAAATTAACTGGTTCGATTCGGTTCAGAGCTGATTTGGTACCCTGCTTAAAAAACGAACAAAACAAGCGAGTAATGTTTAGGTAATTCGGTTTTGTGCTAAATCAAATTAATTTCAGTAAAATTTTTCGGTTCTTGTTCCGCTTTGATAAACTGGTTTAAATTACTTAGAAACTTTACGATATTTTAAAAGCTAAACTTATTCACCATTTTACACCATCAAAGACTTGAGCAGGCACGTGTATTAGTGCTTTTTGGCGATATAAAAATACTCTCTGCGAGTCATGCACATTACTCTGATAAGTCATCAGACTACGAAAGGCCATCATGAATGAATGAGCGCATCTGATGAGATTTCGACATTTCAGCGCTTAGTAACCCATGTGCCAGTCAGTCAGCAGCTTCAACAGAATTCCATTTATAAAATGATTTCGCATTCCGAGAAAACAAAATGATAAAATGCCAGTTATTATATGGTAAGGAATGTGAAAAACAAAAGGGGAAATGGGAAAAGAGAGAATAAATTGGAGACAAACGCCTTCAAATTGTTAGGTTTTGCCCTTGGTACACAGTTCAACAGAACCAAAAGTCTGTAACGAAAGTTGAATACACTTTCAAGCGCAAGTTACAATGTATCTTTCTGATTGATTCTGATTTTTTTAAACTCTTACCATTAAAAACTAAAAATTTGTTTATCCAAAAACTTAGATTTTTTCTAAAATTAGTCACATAATGGCTCGTTGCGCCCGATTCAAGCTCTCTTGGCAAACATCTAGCGAAGTTTTTTATAAAATATTCGTTTTTTACGCCAAAGATTTGATTTTTAAGTGTATTAGCAAAAACTGGGCTAAACTTTCTGGAATTTTTCGAAAAAATATTCGTTTTTTGGGCCAAAGATTTGATTTTTAAGTGCATTAACTAGGCTAAACTTTCTGGAAACCGAACCATGCAGCACCGAACTGAACAGAATTATGAACCGAGCCTTCTAAATTGATTTAAAAAGTGGTTCAGTTTGTAAACGATTGCTTTTTTTTTGGGTTTCGGTTTACTATTTACAATTTCTCTATGTCCTTCAATATTCTTTCTCGTCATCTTTCACCTTTGTACAGTGTGGCCATCATTCGATTACAGATACCTTAACACTAAAATATCGATACATCTGTACATATTCACTTCATGTTGGCTATTTTCAAATAATTCCAATGATTACAGTTCAAAAATAGTCCAAGTAGGTCAAAGTTTCCAAAGATTTGACAGTTTTCGAACTGGTCTCAGCTTCTAATCAAACCTTCTTCATAGTTTAATACATTTTCAGCCTATTTTTAAGGCTGTACATAAGCTTCGGTACGTAACCACAATTAAAACTCACTTGAACCATCTCCTCACAAAATTCTGATACGTCTCGCATCTAATCAGCTCCACTGTCAAGTTGACCTTGTTTAATTTAAGCTCCTCGCCCATCTTATCTGGCCAATACAGATGACATTTGATTTGCTTCTTCTCCATCAACTTGTTGAGCATAAGTATGGCGCGAGAGTTTTGCTCCCATACCATTAGCCAGAAATGTCCCACCGTATCCTCCAGTGGTCCCTGGGTCAATATATACTGACGATCGGCGCGATCCAACTATGTGAAATATCAGATCAATTGATTTGAATAGGAAAGATGTAAATGAAATTGAATTACCTTAACCAGATTGGCATTGATGTAGTCCACGTTGCCGCGTCGCAGCACAATTCGTGAATGATCATAGGGATTAACATCACGCCAGCGATTGAAGCCGCGATTATGTGAACGCTCCGATTCCAGTGTAGTGTAATGTTGATCTTTTGCACTGCGATCGCATTTGTCGCAAATTTCCTGGTAAAAAAAAAAGAAAACATTGAAATTTTATCAAAAAGAACTTAAATCGTTTTGCAACACAAAAGCAACATCTTTCTGAATTCTTGGGGTTGCCCTAACCATTGAGTCACCCGAAAGTAGCGACGGGACGTCACACACACATATATATATGTGTATATGCAAACCTGGGGCATGACTAATTAGCCAGACGACAACGATTGTTGCCTGTTGTTAACGGTATTATCTTTTGGCATGACCGTCATCGTTTTGGTTATCAGCCAATAATTTGCAATCGAATCAGCCAACAAACATCTAACCAAACCAGCAACAAGGTCAATGGCGTCAGGCTTTGAGGGATGAGTAACAACTAAAACCGTTTTTATTAACTTAAACAAAAAAAATCAGTTGTTAATTGTTGAGTTGTTTGTCAGTTAGGTGAATCAACCGCAGATTGAATCCGCATCCCCGTCATCTCTTTTCCTGTAATTAATTTCAATTTGGTGTGAAAATAGCTATTCACCTCCATAAACGGGACAATGCCCGATAACTGACTCAAAAGTTTAACCACTCAAAAGTTTAACTACGTTTAATGGGGAAAACCCTTTTGAATGTGAGAAGGCAGTCTAGCAAGACGGCTGCTAATTATACTTTTATGATTCTAAGCATAAAGATGACGCTAGCTTATATATGGACTTGGTTAGAAATTTAAGTAAAGATGGGCAATAAATGGGATTGAATTTAAAGTGGAACAGAGAGAAGACTAACTAAGTGGGCTTTAACTTGGCTACATTGGAAATGTGCAGATAAACGTTTACATGTGGTGTAATCACATGAAAACATTCTAACTGAATCTTGGTTATTATATCGATTTTCTACTGATATTGCCTGATGATGAAACCGCTCACATAACTCGTCACTAAATTGACTTAGATTACTTGAGAAAAAATCCAAATGGGAAAGTACACAATGAACTTTTATTGTCATTCTACATCCCAATTCTGGGATTTCTAATCTTAGTCCGAAATCGTGAAAAATATATGTATGTTCAAATTTATATGAATACATATATTTGATTCTATAAAAAAACTATGATGCCTGTTCCCATTTTCGAATTCGTTTAAAATATGCAGAATTGGAATTGTAAACTCTTCACTTTTTCGAAATCCGATTGTGTGATTCGGCTTTTATCTTCCAATTTCCATTTATTTTGGATCAACTGTCTTAATGGCTGAAAGTTTCAATCGAGTTTTCTAATTTTTTCTTGGATATCAAAATATTTAAATTTCCTAACAAACATTAGCAAAGTATACTTTTAGGGGCATATAAGCACAAGCCAACAAAATTAGACCTTTTCCAGAGAAGAAAGAGAGGAGAGCATGCATATGAAATTGTTGTTGCTTTATATAGGCTTATGGGGCGCGTAAACCGACTGCGCGCTAGCTATTTCTTTGTGCAAAGCTGTTCTAAATGATTTTCGTGTGCTGAACACGAATCTGTTTTCAGAAATTATCCATCACGTCGAGTTTTTTTACACCCTTGTAGAGGGTATATTAAAATTGTCCAGATGTTTTTAACGCATAGAAGGAAGCATCACCGACCACACAAAGTATATATATTCTTGATCAGCATGAGGAGTTGAGTTGATATAGCCATGTTCGTCTGTCCGTCTGTTTCTATGCTATCTCCTCCGTCAGTTTTAAAGCTATCTTAACCAAACTTTGCACGAAGTCTCTTGGTACATATACGCTGCACATGTGTCGGAATCGGCCGGATCGGATGACTATATCATATAGCTACCCTAGGAACTATCGGTCGAAAAGGTAGTTTTAGTTAGAAAAACTTTTTTGGCTTCGACGCAAACGTGCCAAAACCTCGTATTTCTAGTTTCTATGCTTTCATATAGTTCCAGCAATTTTTATGAAAATCGGCCAACTATATATACTATATATACAACTATGTATAGCTGCCATACAAAAGATAAGTCTGAAAACAAGTCTTAGTAGGAAAAACTTTGTTGTTTTCAATGCTATCACTACTAAACTTGTTACTGATCAATATTATATGCTACCACACAATTCCGCCAAGTTTCATTTAAATCGGATTACCATAGCATACAGCTGCCATAGGAACTATCGGTCGAAAAAGAAGTTCTAGTGAGAAAAACTTTTTTGTTTTCGATGGTAGCGTCTTTATACCTTCCAGTGGAGAATATTATCAGTTTCCACAAAATTTTGGAGAGTTTGGTCAAAGTCGGATGAATATATTGTATAGGGTGCCAAGGGTATATAAACTTCGGTCGAGCCGAAGTTAGATTTCCTCTATTTTTTTTGAGTAATTTGAGCTTAAGGTTGCAAAAAATTCATATTTTGACCCTTTTTAGACGCGTTTTGGGGGGAAACTAATTTTTTTGTTTTGACTCTCTTTGATATTATATTTAGAAATTTGTAAGTCACGTATTCCATATTTATACCCGTTACTCGTAGAGTAAAAGGGTATACTAAAGTCGTGCAAATGTATGTAACAGCCAGAAGGAATCATTTCCGACCATATAAAGTATATATATTCTTGGTCAGCATCAACAGCCGATTCGATATAGCCATGTCCGTCTGTCCGTCCGTCCGTCTGTCTGTATGAACACCTAGATCTCAGAGACTAGAAGAGCTAGAGCAACCAAATTTGAAATGTAGACTCCTATTGTCTGCACGCAGATCAAGTTTATTTTCAATTTTTGCCACGCCCCCTCAAAACGGTCAGTTAACACCCACCACCCACCCCACCCATAACCTAAGCATTGCGTTCAGCAGCAATCTTAGTGAGAGAGAGAGAGAGAGAGAGAGAGAGAGACTTAGAGAGCGCACTGCGTTGTGCGTTGTGTGTTAACTGGCCGTTTGACTCGTGACCAAATTCGAGCTGCGACATTAAGGGTGCAGAGTATGTAATAGTCGGGCTTGACCGACTTTCTTTCTTGTTTTTATTAGGAAAGGTGATACGTTTTCAAAAGTTTTGTTGTCTGATCTGTTTATCGTGATGAATTTGGAGTCATTTATGTTGGATTTAGTAATTGACAAATGTCTATTAATATCTGGCGGATAATAAATAGCCGAGTTAAGAAATGTTGCATACTTTTCGGCTGACCCACCTCAGGCATACAGGAAGGCTATTAAACATTTGTTTCCATGAGTAACGGGTATATCGAAGTCGGTTAGAGCCGACTTCAACTTACGCTCTCGTTTTGATTGTGAAGCTTCAAAATCGAGAAGCTAATCGCTCGGAAACTAAACTCTCGCCCAACGCCTGCGTTTTCGCTTTGGTAAATTTCGCAGTTTTTGGTATACACCTCTTATATACACGTCTTCATAATTGAACTGTGCAACACTAAAAAGTTGATAGAGTCGAGACCACAAAATTCTGAATGGTAGTACAAAAACCTTCGCTGGGTTTAGTCTGCTTAGCTGCAGTTTTCTTTTTATTGCACTTTGAAGTTTTCAGCTTCTGATTGGGACTCGCAACCCCATTTTTCGTAAACTATTTGGAATTACGCTTTGATGTCTTAGAGGAAGTCATTGCTCTTGGCTTGGCTTACAAAACATTCTTAAGTAGCAAGTGAAAAAAGTCACATCTTTATAATCAAAATTACAAAAATGTCTGAAGATCTTTATGATTTCCCCTCATTTTGTACTGTTATTCAACTTTGTCTTGAAAACTGTAACGAGTTTGACTGAGCAATGCAGGACAAAAACGTAGCTTGGACTTAAATAAACAAACGATTGGAACATACTAACTTCATTCGATTGGTCCTTCGTATAGTTACGGGCCCTTAAGCATGTAGAACTAGAACCAGAACTCGAAAAATGGCAATTTTTGGTACCAATTGGCCGACACAGTCAAAAATTTCGATTGTTTTGTATTAAATCAAGAAAATAGTAAGAAAACCTAACTTAAAAACTGTAATTAAAAAAATTTAATATTTTTACTTTTTTACCGAAAATGTTAGATTTTTCGAGTTTTTATGACAGTTGTACATGCTTGTGGGCCTATAACTATATGAAAGAGTAACTAAATGAAGTTGGTTCGTTCTAACGGTTTGTTTATTTTGGTCTAAGCTACAACTTTGTGCTGAATAACTTGTCAAAATTTGAAACGGGTTTCAAGATGAAGTTGAAAAAGTGTAAAAAAGTGGTCAAAACTTGGCTTTTCTGGGCAACTTTTGTAATTTTGAGTATGAAGATATAATTTTTTTGATTTGCGGCAAAGAAATGTTTTGTACGCCAAGCCAAGAGCAACAAGTTTGTTAAAGATTTGAAAGCAAAATACACAATGATTCACGAGATTTGGAATCGTAAGTCCTTCTCTGAAGCTGAAAAGTTCAAAGTGCAATAAAAAGAAAACGGCAGCTAATCAGACCAAACCAAGACAGGGTTCTTATACTACCAGCACACCCTATCAGAATTTTTTGGTCTCAACGCTATCAACTTATTTGAGTTCAAAAATGTGTCTCAGTGTTATCTTAAGTCCTTTGAAAAGCTAACGCCTGCGCTTTTGTAAATACTCAATTAAAAATATGTAAAACTTAATCATTTTTTGACATAAAAATTTGCGATTTTTTTTACCTTTCAGTTTTGTGAAACTTGTAGCACTGTGTAATCGAATGCACCATATTATTTTCCTTCATATTTCCCAATCCATTGCTTTTAAAGGACCTGGTCCCATTTCTTCATTCGTTTAAATCATTTTCGATAAATTTTTAAATCGTTTCTGGGATCGTTTCTTCTTTCAAAAACACAATTGAGAATTTAAATTTTAAAAATATTGAAAGCGGCACAAAATTTTCCATACAAAACACAATTTCTATTTTGCTTAATTGCTGACTAAAACTGTTCTCCTAAAATATTTGCAACCAACTGTAAACGATGCTTGTGATTTGCACGATCTGCATTATTGGCAACGTTTTGTGTTGCATTAACATGTTATGCTGCTCGACCATCCAGGTGACCCTTCTAAAACATACACACACATACACACACACACAATGTATGTATGGCGAGTGTCTTGAGTTTCCAAAGCGTGGCAAAGTCTGGCATGGAAAACGGTTTTTCTTTTTGTTGTTATGTTGCGCTTGCATGCAGCATAATTGCAACAGTTTCGTCACAGTCAATGGCGGTTGTCATAAGATACCAAGGGAAGGGAAGGGATGACGGGGGGGCTACCACATAACGGGAGTGTATTCAATGGAAATGATGATAATGATTATTAAAATGCGCA
Organism: Lordiphosa magnipectinata; assembly: GCA_037044535.1. NCBI lineage: Eukaryota > Metazoa > Arthropoda > Insecta > Diptera > Drosophilidae > Lordiphosa > Lordiphosa magnipectinata. The sequence goes on along the minus strand of JBAMBO010002517.1, from coordinate 173,836 downwards.
AAAAGCATAACAACATTTAAGTGCGTCATATTGTCTGGCGGCATAATTCAATGGAAAGTCCCGAGGGAGGAGTGGGTCACTGACTCTTTTTCAAGCGAAAAACAATTTGTGACGATTTCTTTGGAGTTAGTTGGAAAATTAGTTTATCCTCTCTAGAGTATAAAAGGATATTCACACACACATGCGCATGCACACGCACACGCACACGCACATATAAACCCAGACACAATGTCATCCTCTAACTGCGAAGTTAAATTCCGTGAAATCCAAATTCAAGTGAGTGGCTATGGCAGGCGACGACGTCGACGACGAGCATCAGCGGCAGCTGAAGACACAATTCGCCGGAACTGGCTATAAAGCAGAATTGCTGCCAGAGGCTTCAAAGCCAAAGAAGAGGAGGCGAAAGAGGAAACCTCAAAGACAGCCAGTAATGCCCTTTTCGCCTTAAGTGGACGGACTCTCTACACACTTCTCTATTTTGGGGGGCAGAGGCAGAGGCAAGAGCAAGTACATCAAAACAAAGCTAAGCAAATGCAAAAACAAAATACACAGAAATTCCAGGAAATTCGATTTTTATTTGGGGGCAATTCGCGGAATCCTATTCGACTGACTTTTGGGGCCGCATTTTATCAATAATCATAAAACAAAAGCAAAAACACAAACCAAAGAAGTTTGTTAGAAAAAGCAGGTGAGCGAGGCTGCGTGGTTGTTGTTGTTGTTGCTTTGACTTTTACTTTGAAAATTGCAAGTAACGGAAAAAAAAAAAATAATACCCTACAATAAGGTCGACCGCTTATGTGAGGGCGTACAAGAAAAAAATTGAAGCATTGAAATTTCGCGCAGCTACAGCTTAAAACCTTTACAAACAAGTAGAAAAGTCTAACTGAGCACCAGTGTTGCCAATTCAGCTATTTTCCCCACAAGATCTAGCTTTTTTGTAAGGTCGATAGCCGGACACTATTCAGTTTGGCCGGAACCTGAAATTCTAGCTATTTTGAAAAAACTATTTGCTATTGCCTAGCTATTTCAAAAGTGAAAAAATCTGATAAAACAGACTGCAATTGCAACTCTTTGGAAAATGATTTTTCCATTTTTTCCCAAGTTTATGCAGAGTCGGAATTGATAAATGCTCCAAATGTAAATTTCCGAAGTCCGATTGTGTTTTACGTATTCAAATTTCAGTTTTTTTTTTTTTTTTTTTTTGTGTTTATGTTACTCTAAAACCCGTAAGTAATGGGGGATTATTTGGCCGCCCACTTATTTGATAAGTGGAAATCGCCATGGCAACTGTTGGAAGTTTGCTGTTTTTCTATTTAGTTACAAATCTATGTTGATTTCCTCTATGAAGTCGAAAATTTCTTGGTAGGCGTCAATGCTTTTCTGTTTAAAGAACGTGTATATGTTGCCTTTCTGTCCACAATCTCGTTTTGCTCTATTGCCATATGTCCAGGAATATAATGGATTTCCGCTGCGAGTATCCTCGAGTGATTCTGAACTTTCTGTCTAATGTTTTTAGCTATGTAATTACATTGCTCTTCCTTTCCTAACAGGTTTGCTTTCTCTATAGCAATGAGTTCAGATGAGAGAGATGATAGAATTTTATCTGTATAATAGCTAGCTGTAAACCCTGAGTTGTCTTCTAAGAATGCCGCACTGGTGTGCGCCGATTTGTTACTGAACCATCTGTATAATACAAGTTGAAACCTCTACTTTTAAGATAAACAGCTTTTTCTTGGAAAAGAACACGGATACATGTCTCGCTAATGGATCTTTTGTTTTTGGCTGTTCCCTTAAAAAAGTCGATGTCTACTTTTAGCTTTTTACATTGTATATTTCCTAACCCTACTTCTTGTATGCGTCCTAAGATTTCTTCAAACTCCCTATAAACCCTACTGTAGCTAGTATTTATTCCTAAGTTTTCCCTAATTGTATCACATATTGGTAAATTGTATGCAAACGATTTGGCTAACTCTTTAGCAGTGAGGAATTTGTACCTGTATTCAGGAGGCAGCTCAGCAGCCATGTGATAGATAACCGGGACTGGAGTACATTTGATAAGCCCTAGGGCCTTCCTAAGATGTTGATTTGTATGAACTTTGACTTTATCCATTGCAGTTTTAGACAGGTTACTGAAGGAGGTGCATGCGTATTCAAGCCTGCTTCTTACAAACGCTTTATGCAAAATTAGACTTCTCCGGATTAACCCCGAATCTACAACCACTAAGCAATCCCAAAAAAGCGCAACTTCTATTTGAGTCTGATGAGAGCACGCAGAGTTGTTTGCTGCTACTACTCTACCAAGATATCTTATTTGATCTACCTCCTTGATACTTATCCCCTGATGAGAAATGTTCAATTGCTCTCTACGATTATTTAAGTGAATCACACTGGATTTATTTGGGTTGAAGGATAAATTTATCAATCTACATTCTTCTTCAAAAAGGATCATACTACGCTGTAAGATATCTCTGGCCTGACTGAGATCCTTGTGAAAGCACACTAGAAAGAAATCATCCGCATATTGGAACAAAACGCTATTCGAACCGTTCAGATTATGCAGATCCGCAGTATAACAAATTTCAGTTTATCTTTGACTTTTTGTTGGTAAAATGTTTCAACCAAATGTTCGGATCTTTTACCAATTCCGATTGATAGAATTCGTATAGATGTATGTTAAGATGTTATGGAATTCCCAAGTGGTTGGCATATAGAGGCAGCTGCTGACTTGCAGTAGAAAGGCACAGGCTGCTGCTAATGATGGGACCGGGAGCTACCTGAAACAGCTGTACAGTCTACCAGCATGCTTTGTGGTGTGGTGTGTTGTACTTGGTTTAGAGTTATGTTTAACATAGGCAAGACCTTGAAGCTTACTTAAACTTGCGAGTTTTTTTTAGCCATCTTTTATAGCTATTTCATATTTATTGTTGTCTTTAACAGAAGATTTAGCTACTTTTGAACTGCAACAATTGACAACACTGCTGAGCACTAGTCAAAGGCAGAGGAACGCTCTCTTATTTATGTACTGAGTAACTACTTCCCCCAATTGCCCCAAAAATGTGGCATAAAGTCAAACTTTTCATGTTTTTATAACTTTATAGTTGGTTGTACATTCACAAGATAGGAAAAATCTGTATTCACATCGTACTGGTATGCCAAATATATGTTTTTGATTCCGATTTACTGCTATTCGGGTGTGTCCCAGATATCTCTAAAGGTTTTCCAAAGAAAATTTAACATATGTAGAAGCACAATTTACTGCGTCAACAACTTTTTTTTCGCATATTTGTCAGTTTTTCGCTGTCATTTTGGCTCTCTGAGCTATTTTTTGAGTATGTCCGTTTCCCTCTAAACACCGTGTTTTCCTATGTTGACAATAATTTTGAGTAAAGTATCTTGTTGCCCCAATGAAGTATCTCTTTGCCACAATGGAGTTAACATCACTCAGTAAAGAGAGGCGATTTAAATTGTGCTTCTATCTTAAATCCTCTTTGATTTATCTATCTTAAAGATTAGATTAAATGTCGAAAGTTGAGCGACATACTAATTTTGAATTCTAATTCGTGGAATATTATCAATATCTGCTGTTAACTTCGACCAATATAGTCCTATTTGGAAATAAATGGGCTTTATGGATTAGTTTTAACCTGTACTATGCTTCAATAATCAAAATGTTCCAAAAATTGGGAAGCTAGGTACAATTGTCTAGCCGTAAACGAGCGTATCATCCAACATAAAATTTTGCATTCTAATTCTTGGAATATCGGCCGTAAACTTTGACAAATACAGTCCGATATGGATGAAAATGGGCTTTATGGACTATTTTTAACCTGCACTATACTTCAATAATCATAAAAATTGGGAAGCTGGGTACAATTGTCTAGCCGTAAACGGGCGTATCATCCAAAATAAAATTTTAAGTTCTAATTCTTGGAATATTATCAATACCTGCTGTTAACTTCAACAAATATAGTCCGATATGGATGAAAGCCCAGTAATTCAAAGTCCAGTAGATTCAATGCGTACGGTTTTCCATTCATATGATCTTCTAGCCTGTTTTCTTCTCGTCACTTCACAAATAAAGTAGTCTAATTTTAGTTCTAATCTCAAGAGATTTCCAGAACACCCCTCATAGAGACGGACATGGCTATATCGACTCGACTGTTGATGCTGATCAAGAATATATACACTTTATAGGGTCGGAAATGATTGTGACTTAACATTTGCCAAAATGCCAACATACGGGGGACACCATTTAAAGTTCAGCACTCGAAGTGGCTTTCTGAGAAGATGACGATATTCCTCGAATAAAAGCATACAAGTAAAAATTCCGTCTCTTTCAAAAATGTGTAGACCATTCCTTGTATCCCTTGCTCTGTGAGTTGTTCCGTCTGTCTTGCTCTGTGTGTTGTTCTGTGGGCTGTACCATGATACAATTATTACAGGTATGGCGCTCAGCCAACATTATGAACTAAGCGCATTTGCTAAGAGCCCGAGAGAGAGCGTGAGAGTGAGCGCAAGAGTAAAAGGCGCACATTCACACAAATTAAAAAAAAAAAGCCATGCAGAAACAACAAAAACAATAAAGCGATCAGTCTTTGAAATCCCGACGGCAAAACAAAAAAAATTCCTTCGCTCAACCTTCCGCCATAGACTTACAACAGGTGAACAAGAACAACTGAACATGTGAGCAATTAGAGTGAGTTGACTCACTTAGAAAAAAAAGAACAAGTGTACATGTTCAGTGAAATGAGCACTACATCAAATCCGAAATATCAACCAAGTATTTCCCAGGCGAAGTACATAGATTCAGTATGGGAGGTAGGATTGGGCGTAGTCCAATCGGTCTAAAATTTTTTTTTCGAAATTACGATTTAGTTTAAGCATTATCTGTGCCAAATTTGAACCACATTTTCGGTCATTCTGACCACTGTGACCCGTTAGAAATTCTGTATGCCGAATTTGTGAAAAATCAGTTGAATATTTCAAATATGATTTACCAAAACTTGCAAATTTTCCCCAAAAATAATGGCAGGGTATTTAAACTTCTTCGAAGCCGACTTTATTTTTCCTTCCATTTCTTTTAACCCCCCCCCCCTCACTTTAAAGTGTTGCAAAGTGTAAAAAAGAAAAAAACAAACCTTCAAACTACAAATGCAATACAATGACAGACACACGAAAAATAAGAATGCAATAGAATGAGACACGCCAGGATAATCGGTGTGATTGTGATTCCATCACAATTTCAGCACGAAATGAAATACACACCGGATTATACTTGGCCAGTTTCAATCTATTGCATTCTATATGTATATACATATGTATATGTTGTTGTTGTTCTTTTTCTTTACCTTGTAGTAGCGTTGCCAGCCCGTTAAAGTCTTTTTTGTGTTGTATTCGGACTCAATTAATTTCCTGGCGGCCATAATATCCCTCAAGGTTATTTGCGGTGACGGCGACCCACTTGAATTAAGCTCACTCATTGTGCACCTGATTGAATTATTGTTAATTAATATTAATTCTGGTTGCAATTCACTTTTAATTTAGGAAGTAAATCAGAAATTAGACAGCCCAAAAACTAGTGTGACCGCATGTATGAAGCAGAAAAATACCCTGACATTTTGTTACGACGGTGACTCGTTACAAGCGACTTGTTGGTATTTTTATTATCGGAAGTGAAATCACATGCAGGTCACTGTGATTCTGATATGTCCTAACGGCATTTTAAATTTATTTAATCAGCCATTCTCCCATTTTCACTTTCGCAGAACTTTTGCAATTTAAAACCGGGTTTGGGAACAAATTTGGACTCAAAATCGCAAAATAATTGCGAAAGCGAAAATGGGACATGCCTGAATGACACTGTTTGCTTCCCCCTCAATATAGCATATATTTTCTGTGACAATTTGTGGCACAATTCAAAATTGTCAACTGCAGACACCAAGTGATTTCTGTGACAAGTCATTTTCCGCTCACATTGCGCTGTGACACTGAAATGTGACTCGCTGTGAGGCAATGCAAGCCCAGCATAAGAGTCCAAATACAAGCACTGCTTATTTAAACGTACGCTCTCCTTTAAATATTAAATTTAAATGTTAAAACATTTAAATTAATTTTACAACAGTGACTCGTTACTTTCGACTATTTGGTATTTTATGTCACAAGCGGTCACACTGTTGGCTGTTGAGGTTCGCAGCGCAAATTAAGTAACAATAAATTTAAATAATAATGTTAACCAGCCGTGTTTTTCGACTAATCCGTGACAAGCGTCTAAGTGTGCCAGTGCTGCGGTGTTTCCATCATGAATTCACCAAACCCGAATTGAAGACGCCGGCAAAATCTAAAGAAATGTGAGTAGCCCATACAATAGCCAGGGCCGCATTTGATATATTTCGCGCCCAAAAAGGGGGCGCTAAAATGTTTATAAACAATTTATCTTGTTGTAGAACGACTCCCACTGCCAATTCGGATGTGGTGGGCGGCGTGCAAAATAAATACAAAATATTTCGTGATGAGGAAGCCACCGAGATTTTTGATGTGGAGGAGGCGCGCTATCGGGAGCAACCGGAACCGCAAACGGATGAGGATCAATACTATGGCTTAAGTCTGAAACGTAAGCTGTACTTTTGCTGTGTTAGCTTATGCTTCTTATGTATGTATATGTTCCCTTGCAGGTGGCATTCATGGAGTCTTCGACATTGAAGATTTAGTTGAGCTGCTGCGCAAGGAGCAAATGGATGATATATTTGTTTGCTATGTTCCCCAGAATTTGAAATATGTAGATCACTTGGTCGTGTGCAGTGGTCGCAGCTATAGGCATATGTTGGCCACCGCGGAATTCGTGCGTCGCATGTTCAAAATCAAACGCCAAAAAGGGGATCTACTGCCACGCATTGAGGGGGAGAAGAGTCGCGACTGGATGGCCATGGATATGGGAAACATTGCCCTGCATATATACTCGCCAAAGGCACGAGAGGAGTATGATTTAGAGTCGCTGTGGGCCATTGGCTCCGAGTATGATCGAGAAAGCCAGAAACCCGACAATCCATATGGGAATATATTCATGGCGCCAGTGGTGGTTGACGAGACGAAAGAATCAAGTTAGTTTGTTTAATGTTAATAAAATGATGAACAAATTTATTCCCTTTACCAGGCCACCGAATCATCTGTTAACTTTCGATGAAAATCATAGAGACTAGGAAACACATGATCTCTCTGAATGGCCTCGCCATATTTCTTTACCAAATAGGCATGACTCTTCTCATGCACCAAAGCCGCATGCCAGCCCACCTCCTTGGCCCCCAAATAATCGGTGGTGGGTCCATCACCCACATGAAGACATTCTTCTGGTTTCAAATCTCGCAGTCCCGTCTTCTCCATGGCAAGTTTGAATATGGCGGCATCAGGTTTCTCGGCCTTAGCCTCGTAGGAGTTGAGTGCAAAGTCCAAGTACTTATCAAGCTTGGTATTTTTTAGTAAAGCATCGAGACGTGGATCAAAATTGGCCACCACACCCAATTGGCATTGTTCCGGGTTGATTTCCTTACGTAGATGCTTTAGCAACTCAACGCTGCCATTGCATGGCTGCCAGCATATTGTGGTCTTGTACAATTCCAGCAAGTGATTGGAAAAATTCGACAGCTTCTCAGCGGGTATGGCTGCTCCGCTCTCCGAAAAGGTGCCTGAGAGAAATAAAGCAAATTAGTTTGAACTTTGCGCCTCGGAGCTTGTGTGTGTGTGTATTTATTAACAAATATAAATATGTTGACAAATTGTACTAAACCTGCTATCAGCTGACGCCACCATTGCTGCCATTCTATCTGAGGAGGCTTCGTCTTGCAACCAAAGTTGGGATAATCTCGATTCATTTTGTACCTTTAATATTAAGCGAAAAAAAACAGTTATTAATCAAGTTTAACTGGGCTTTAGTTAAGGGTTATTCGCATTTAAATATCTGGAGGAGGGTCGAATTGCTTATAAGCTTAATGAAAATCGAACAACTATATAGTATAGCCATAGAAAAGTAGGTCCGAAAAAAGTCTTAGTAAGAAAAACTTTTAACACCCTTGCAGAAGGTATATTTTAATTGTCCAGATGTTTGTAACTCATAGAAAGAAGCATCTCCGACCACATAAAGTATATATATTCTTGATCAGCATGACGAGCTGAGTTGATATAGCCTTGTTCGTCTGTTCAGTTTTAAATGTATCTTAATCAAACTATGCACAAAGTCTTTAGGTACAAATACGCTGCACATTTGTCGGAACCGGTCGGATCGGATGTCTATAGCATACAGCTGCCATAGAAACGATCGGGCAGAAAACTAGTTTTAGTGAGAAAAACCAACTTCCACAAACCTCGTATTTATAAGTTTACCATGCTTTCATATAATTCCAACAAGTTTGATTAAAATCGGACAACTATATAGTATAGCTGCCATACAAAAGATATGTCAGAAAAAAAGTCTTAGTAGGAAAAACTTTTTTGTCTTCAATGCTAACGCTCCCAAACTTATTATTGATCAATACTATATGCTACCACACAATTCTGCCAAGTTTGATTCAAATCGGAAAACTATAGAATATAGCTGCCATAGGTACGATCGGACGAAAATGTAGTTCTAGTGAGAAAAACTATTTTTTTTTTTCAATCGTAGAGTCTTCCACACAATTTTGGGAAGTTTGGTCAAAATCTGATGAATATATCGTATAGCTGCTGAGTTTGGGAAATAACTCAGCTTGGAATGTTCGACGAAAATAATTTAAAACCTTAATTTATGTAAATTATACTAGCTGCAAGGGTATATAAACTTCGGTAGAGCCGAAGCTAGCTTGATCAGGGCGACGAGCTGAGTCGACTAAGCTTTGTCCGTTCGTCTGTTTGTTCGTCAGTTTCTACTTTAACTTGTCTGTCAGTTTAAAAGCTATCGAGCTGATATTTTGCTTAGTGTCTTCTTTTTACTGCACGCTGCTAATATGTCGGAATCGATCGGATCGGAGGACTATATCTTATAGCTGCCATAGGAACCATCGGTCGAAAAATGGGTCTTAGTAAGAAAAACTTTTTTGTTTTCAATGTCGACGTGTCCAAACTCTGACATTATTAATATTATATGCTTTCAAACAGATTGGCAAACTTTGGTCAAAATCAGATGACTATATCTTATAGCTGCCATAGGACCGATCGGTCGGAAAATGGGTCTTAGTGAAAAAACTTTTTTGCTTTCAAGTAAATCGTTCTTAAGATCGGTAATTCTTAATATTAAACGCTTTTAAACTAATTTGAAAAAGTTGATCGACATCGGGTGACTATATCTTATGGTTGCCGGTCGAAAATGTTTCGTAGAAAGATAGTATTTTGCTTTTAGTGTTAGCGTCCTTAAACTCACTGATTACTAATTCTATATGCTTTCGAATAAACTCGCAAAATTTGGTCGAAATCGGATGACTATATCTTAAGGTTGCCAAAGGACCGATCGGTCGGAAAATAAGTCTTAGTGAGAAAAACCTTTTTTGTTTTCAATTTTATCGTTCTTAAACTCACCGAGATTGTTAATTTGATATGTTTTTGAAAAGATTCGCGAAATTTGGTCGAAATCAGATGTTTATCTGTCGGAAAATGGGTTTTAGTTAGAAAAATGTTTGATATTTTTGTAAGCGTTCTTAAACTGTGACATTTCAAAACCAGCATTTGCAAGGGTATAAAAACTTCGGCACAGACGAAGTCAAGGGCGTAGCCAGGGGGAGCAGAGGGGTTCAGATGCATAGATTTTGCTAAGGAAAAGTCACATTTTCACTTATAACTTCATTTTTCCGCTATTATTTTGAAGATTGTTTCTCATTTCATTTCGAATGCATCTTGATTTAACTATTTAAGGTTAAAAAATTATATTATAGAAATATTGAAGAATCGTACAGGCACTGCTGCCCCTACCTTTTTGGAAAGCTGACTACGCCCTTGGACGAAGTTAGCTTGGCATTCTCGTTTTAAAGTGAATTCGGATATTTTCAGTTTTATTTTTATTTTGGATTCATATGCAAAACTTAATTGCCACATCTAATATTAGGAAAACTGTCATCTCTAAGTATAATTATACGTATTAGCATAATGCCTATCGGGGGTGTCCTGGAAATCGTTAGAGATTTTGGTCTCCGTTGGTTTGCAAACCGCTCGAAAAATCCGTAGGTGTCTCAGAACTTCAAGAGATTTCATTTTCTAATTTGAAAATTAAGTTAGAAGGTTTGTGTGGTGGAAGATAATGGTCCATCTCTATCTCGTTTCTAAAAAAGGGCTGCCACTCCAAAGCAAAAACAATTTCCCATTTTCTAGTTATGAGTTAATTTAATGATTAAAGCGTGGTACGGAGACGTTGACAATTTTTGCGGAGCCCATCTAATTACATAGCTCAGAAAATCCGCTCACGAAAATTCTCAGAGCGCATTCTCAGAGCGAGTACGGAGCAACGAACAATTTGCTCTGAGAATTTGCGTGGACCTGCCAACTCGTTTTTTTGCTGATAAATTGTCGAGGGGTCTGCAAATTATGAAACTTGTTTGATAATTGTCAGAGGTACCTTAGAGAATTGAGCACACAATGGAAAAAATTAATGCAAAGAAGACCAAAAACAAAACTACAATTATTTGGACAACTGAGAGGTGGACAAACAAGTGGAGCTGATCAAAGTGGGCGAGTCGCAACCAATTTGATGGAATCTGGCCAATAAAACGCATTTTGATACCCGCAGCTGCATCACTTGTGGCGGAGAATCCTTCTCTGTATGCTTCTCCCGGCATGCCATTTGCCCAATGTATGCACACCACCCGAGTCTAAACCTTCGCAGTCTCCACAACCCACGGAACGGCCCTACAGCCTTAAGCTGAAGTCTTCACAGCCCATTATAGTAGTGGCTCCTTCGGCTTACTGTGGTAGCTTCCGTTGCTACTGTTTGTGGCCACCTTTAAATCCGTATTCACCTAGTTTATCCTCCTCTAATACGCCCGGCGAGTATGATCCGCCTCCAGTCTATGAAGCTGGCTGTGGCTATGAATATTGCCTCTGTATGGCTAAGTGGCTAAGTTCTGCTCCCTACACAAAATACTTCCATGGCATTAGCACAGACAACTGAATTTCCCCCAGTGACTTCCATTTTTAATTTTATACACTCATTTACTTTATTTGAATTAGCCCGCTTATTTTTTATACACATAACAGCTGATTTCTGTCTGTTGCCTGGTCACACTACATTATCTGAGCGGCTCTGGAAATTATCAAACAATTTCCGCTTCGCAAAAATTGTCAGCGTCTTCGTACTACGCTTAAATGAAATTTTTTGATTGTGTTTGGGTGGTGAATTTTGCTAAATTTTCTAACAAAACACGAGAAAATTGAAACCAACCAAAAGAGATTTCTGGGACACTGAGAATTGGTTTTGGGTTGGAATTTGGTTGGAACAGATGAGATAAAAATTTAGTTTGGCACTATTTTTCATATAAGTAAGACTGCTGTTCAACAGCAATAAAATTGCAAAGCTGTACAAAATTGTTTCCATTCATGTGAATTATCGTGCCGAACTAAATTTTTATCTTTTCTGAGTAAAGGCCTTTACCTCACTAAGGAAAATTACCTCAAAAAGGAGGCGTAGAAAAGAGTTCATAATAGTACCAACTGGTATCAAGTTTACCTTATTTTCGCAACCAAATTCAAACAAAAGTACACCTCACACATAAGTAAAGAATTTTTTCAATATACTAATTTGCAAAAACCAACAGAATTCGAAAAGCATTTGTAATCGATTGCTCGAGCAAACATTATTTTAAAATTTATTTTAATTTAAATTTATCAATATTATATGGAAGGTGACAAGCAAACCGACGAATTCGGAATCTATAATTACAGAAGTAATAAAAAAAGGCATGAGCTTTTTTCAGCTTTATATGTTAAAAAATACAGCAATAAGAATTTATCAAAGGGTTTGTTGGCGCTGATTTAAAAATAAATCAATCGATAGAGTTTTCCATATTTTGTTAATAAAAATATAGGTCTATTTGGATTCGCGATAAAAATGGAAAAAATACCTGAAATACCTGTAAATAATTTATGCGTGAACCTCTAGACTAAACAAAAATTGTGGTTGGCGTATGTTTCAGCACTTGATATCGATCAGAAATAAGATAACGAAGATTCTCTCACCGCAGCCCTAGCGAAACTTGTATCTACATATACGCAAACAGTCTTTACACTTTAGATAAGACCTCTATCAATAAGGGGAAATAGGCTTTGCCAGTTACAGGGCTTGCTCGACTTGCTCACTGGGACCATTTTCACCATCAACATCTAAATTTTCCGATTGATATCCTTTAGCAATACATTTTAGTACCATGTTTAGTACAATCTATATTAGTTTTGCCACACTTAAGATAATTTTTAGTGCACTTTTCGCTAAGTTTGAAGTGCAAATTGATATAAATATGTTTTGTGACTTTTAACCCACCAATTGGCCTTGAAATTCTTAGCCAGCTCATTATTATCACAGCGTGCTCCAAACAGAGCACCAATCTCTCCATATTGCTTGCCCGGACTGCTGCGAAACTGTAGTAGAGTATTGGTTACATCGAAAGTGATTAAACGAAATCGTTTTAGGCTACGCATCTTGTAACTGTTGGGTTAGTTGGGTTGGGGAGACGAGGGACAGGGTCGCGATATAGTATTGTCTCGTATTTCCAAGCGCGCTGAAACGTTGCCAATGAGATTTGCCGGCGTACTACGTGAGCTAAGCTAAATCTAATGCTGCCCACAATCGTAATCTGTAGTGGCTGCTACGAGGGCTGCCTTTTTGTATAACGGAAATATTGGGCTTTAGCCATAAACTATTTTGAACTCAAAACTTACAAATAATAGAGTAAAATTATAGGTTCATCTGACACATAGCAGCTATATAGTAGATGAGAAATCGGAAATAGGTAAGAATCAAGTAAAATGTGAGCCACCTCTTTTATTCTGTTGTTTTGATTGATTCCAAATTGTAAATAGCAGCCCACGGCGTGCCGTTTTGTCAGTGATATTGATTGGAATTGTACGTCGCTACCGCTTGACTGTGTGGCACCTTATCAACAGCTGTCACAGATTTTAAATGTTTCTCTATGACTTGTTCGGTACATTGCGGTAAAAATGTACGATTGTGTACGCATGCATGGATTAAGTGACAAGTGAGCGCCCATTCCCCGCTCCGTTATGGGATGTGCTTATCACTTTTGGTTGCATATAATAAAATAAGTTTGCTTTTTGAAATTCTGCTTATTATTGTCAGCCGAAAAGTATGCAAATTTATACTTAACAACAGTTTAGCAACTCCTGAACCAATCTTCTGAACATTTTAACCCACTAGAGCCCAAGCGAGTTTCATAGGACTAAAACCTTGGACCGCGTAGAGGACCCGCGCTTTCGGAAAGTAGGCCATAAATAATTTAATTAATTTGTATTATAAAGGAAATAAAGAAAGGCTCAAATTAACAATTAAAACTAAAGTAACATAAATTTACAAAACTCCAAAATATTTGTGTACAAAAAGTTCGTTTACTTATTTGTGTTGAAAATCGTAGAAACAGTCTTTTGGCTGGGAAAGGCACAGGTTTATATTACATTTACGGCATACAATTTGAGTTTCGGAAGTGCAACCATAAACGTGGGTGCAACGTGATAAAAACATCGGAAAATGCTCGACGCCATCATAACGTACATCATTAGACGGTAGGAAAGTTTTCTTCCCTGTGTATTTTTTTTCCTTTTCAGCAACAAAGCTGACATTTTAATGATGACTGAAACTTGGCTTCAATCTCACATACTAAATAGTGAAATTCTGTGCGACTCTTATTGCATTTTTAGGGTTGACCGTAGCAATCGGAATGGTGGGGGTGTATTGATTGCTGTTAAGCAAAATCTTAATGCATCCATTTTTCATATTCCTAACACTGACGACATTGAATTTGTGTGTGTCTCAGTGCACATCGGAGACTCTTGCATATTCTTGAGCTGTTCCTATGTTCCTCCGTCTTCTGATAAATCCACTTATCTTAAGCATGCTTTAGCAATAGAGTACATTTCGAAAACCTGTCGCGACTGTGATTTTCAAGTCGTTGTGGGTGACTTTAATCTTCCCTTTGTTTCTTGGGTCTCTTCCCCCGATTCTGAATTTTTTCTTCCTTCTTGCCAGCATAGCTTTTTGGACAGTATGTTTGGTCTATCTCTGCTTCAAGCTAATTTCATTAAAAACTCGCTTGGTCGTATACTGGATTTATTGTTTACTGATGGTCCATGTGCTACTATATCTCGTACATTTCCAATTTCTTTGCCTGAAGATAATTATCATCCTACCATAGAACTCCAATTGGATCTTCCAGGCACAACCGAAGTAAAGCCAACTAAAGCGCTTCTTAGGCGTTGCTTTAGGAAGACAGATTACAATATTCTGAACAATTTGTTGCTTAATACTGACTGGTCATTTCTTAATCAAGTGCATTGTGTTGAAACTGCCACCAATCTGTTTTATTCTAAGCTGTACGAGCTATTCGATATCTCTATTCCTCAGGAGAGTGTAAGTAGCGCTCACAAAACTGTTCCATGGAGTTGTGCAAGCCTGAGACACTTGAAAAAAATATCGTGGTCCAGGGTCCAGGGCGCCCCACAGTGTAAGATTTTGCCAATCTAGGGGGACTTAAATCAGTAGGAGTCGTATTTTTTTGAGATATCGGCTTGAAATTTGGAGTGAACATTCTAGTAAGCCCAAAGATTATGTTGGACATAAAAAAATGGGCGTGGCACTTTAGGGGGCGTAAAAATATGAACAAAACTGCTTTTTTAAAAATATAAAAAAATTTTTTTAATTATTTTCGTATTTTTTGTTACAATTTTTGAAAACTTAATAATATTTTTTTTTAACTTTTGGAGACAATTTTTTTTTTTTTTTAAATGTCCGATTTTTGTTAAATGCTCATGCTTTTAGCTGTAACTTCGATGTTATAAGCTGAACAGCTGAAAATAAGGTTTTATATTGAAGATAATTGATTAGAAAAACAAAAAATCTTTGGTTTATATTTTTAAGATTTTTTTTGTTTTTTAAATGGTAACAATTCAAACTTCAAAGAAAAATTTTACTACATTTTTTTGCCAAGCTAGTCCGACTCCGAATTTGAGTCACAGCTGTCGTCACTGTATCCAGCTTGTGATAAAAGTTGGGTCACATCTTCTGGAAGCTCTAAGTGTCTAGTTTTTGGTGTATTTGTGCGTACGCACGAAGTTTGCCTAGTGAAATGTTGATCGAAGATTCGCACTATCATTATACCTGTGCCTCATGAGATTCCTCTGAGTATTTGCCAATGTGATGTACGCAGGCAGAAGTAATTTCCTTTCCATGAAATAAGATTTTGTGCACAGTTGCTGGCACGTAATACCACGATATCCCGCACGTTGCGCTCTATAGTTCTTAGCTACGTATCGCTGAAAGGCTGATCTATCTGATCGGCAACAGCTTGCTATACACATGGGAATTGTGCGATGCATGGTTAGCAAATCAATATTCACTCTTCCATGATTAATACAGTCATTTTAGCGTCAGAGAAAAATCTTCTTGCGGTATTGCCTTCGTTCTTAAAGCAGTCTTGTATTTCCGATTTTCGTGCGGCTAGCTTTGCCTTATTCTCTTCGCCAGACACATACCAAGTCTTTATGTCAATTCTATACGAAATGTGCAGCAAACATTCCATAAATCGAATCCACGCATGTAGGGGTGAGAGACCAAAGGCAAGCATTTCAATGTCGACTTCACGATTCTCTAAAGCTGCTAAAGAGTTCATCATCTGTGGTGTAGCTCCGCATATATAACACACTTGTGATGATGTATGTGTCGACAGTGCATTGCAGACTTTTCCGTCGATCATGCAGAAGACAAGTGTTGGTTTAATATTAAATTTCAAATCCTTCGACTTAATAAAAGTGGGAATCAAAAATGATATTTGTTCCTGGATATGTTTCACCTCATCTTTGATTACATCCCGTGTTTCTTTTGTGAAAACAAATCTTATAGGTCGGCAGTATCGTGTGGACGAAGGAGCTGGATTTTGCCAATATACAGACTTCGCCGCTTCACTTAAAGAAAATATTTGCAGAGGAACCATTGATATAAAAAATATCGAACCATCTGACATATCCTCTGTAGTTTTTTGTTTGTATTGGCTCTGTTCAGCTCCATCGCATCCCCATTTTATTATTATGTGTACATCGTCTAGTGGAGACAGTGACTCAAAAATGTCTTCTTGAGCACTTATCAACCGTTTTACGGTATGATCAATAAGGGATTGTAAACTTATTTCAGCATAAGATTCTGTTACTTATATACCAGTAGGATGGCATAACATTTTTGACTCCTTAACGAGATCATAACATGGATACAATTTTGGACAGACAATTTTTGTATGCTACCTCAAGGTATTGTATTGGTGCATTGATAATTTACTGTCTATCATAAGGGCAAGTGCTTGATCTGCTGAAAGGCGTTTTGAAGTGCCATTAGCAGATAATTTAGCTTTCTTAATTATAGTCCCCGTTGACGCGGAAGCATTTGATAATTCATTAATCAATTTAGCTGTAAAGCCTGTTCTGCGGCTGCTAGCAATTGATCATCATTCATCGTTGACAACAAATCTTGGCTTTTCCTTTGTTGCGTTTTAAGACAACACTCAGAAAATGCTTTTTGTGCCCTCCCTCTTTTACTTGAGATGGAAGCAATGACATCAATGCGATAGTCTTCGGCATTTAATGTGACCTGAAGCCAACTTGCATTATGAGTAAGAAATCTGGCTTTATCTCTCCTAGATTTGTCAAATCTGTTTTGAAACTCAAAAGACAGTTTAGTCATGTGTAATTTCAATTTGGAGTGATCAATGTCATTGCCAAACACCATCACTGCAGCACGGCTTATTTCACTCATTTCTAAATTGAAGGTCTTTGGGCAAAATATGGGCAAGATTTTATTTTTGATTCTGAATCAGAATGAATGCCTGCGAATGATGTATGTTCTGGTTGGATAGAATACGATAGAATAATGTAAGACTTTTTCCACCAAAAAAAGGAAATATGAAAAAATAAACTTACTTTTTTGCATTTTTTTCAAAAAATGAAAAAAAAATTTTTGGTTCAAATAAAATATTTTTGTTTTTTGGCAGAGATGGACTTTTTTTTAGCATGCAAAGCACGTATGCGACCTCTGATCGGAAGTTTGGCAGTTGGTATTTTGCATTATTAGCGTCGGGCTGGTTTATTCGATGGAAAAAAATGTTGGCGTTTACCATGGCTAAATCAAGCATATGTGTAAATAGTCGATTTGTGTACTAGTTGCTCTTTAATGGTTTTTTATATTTTTTCTTGACCTGTTGGGAACTACTTCTTTAGTGACATGGTGTCAATTCTGACCGAGTCTCTCAGCTTCCTGTTTTAACATATTCTCCCAGGTTTCAAATGTCCGTTAATAGTTTGACTAGAGATGGGAGATTTTTGGAAGCTTCGTTAGCAAAGCTAGAGATGGGAGACGGTTCACTGTTAGAACTGCTGTCAGCCTGACAGAAAGCTAAGTGCTCCTGCACTTCTGTAACCGTTGAATCTTTAATCCAAGTGCTACTTTAAGAGTTTTCTCTTGAGTTTTCGCTCAATAATTTAGTTTACGTGTAAGTCTTTTCCATTTTCCAACAAATATTTCGAATGAATATAAATTCAAAACAATTCGCGCGCTGACTTAACAGACCGCTGTTGAGTTGCTGAAGTCTTGACTAATGCAATGTTAAGCAGAGACACGAACCATTAAGTGGTGAAATTGGGAAATGCCTTGAGTAACAATAACTGTGGCATACTTATCAGCTGTTGGAATAATTTAGAGAAAAGTCAGATTTTCTGGCAGACATTCTCTGACGATGGTTGTCTGTGCAAATGCGTTCAAAAATATTACTGAGGGACTAATAAGTTATTAGTAATAACACAGTTCTACAAATTGAGACCATTTGTGAGTATCCCGAGCTACTTACACAAGCTGGATACGAGTTGGCGTGTCATATCTTAGTTTCCGTTTCGGCAATTCCATGAATCTGTTATCGTACATTGAAATATATATTTTGTTACGCCAATTTTTTTTTAGTTATTTAACTTACTGAAAATGTTAAACTCTTAATGTTTTAAAATTTTACATTTTTAAATTTTGTCCTCAATAGCCTTATTAATTTTTATGTAACGATACTTTGCCAAGATTTGTATATGCTCTGTCTTAATAGCCTGTCAATGACACCATAAACTTCAAAAAAAAAAAAAAAAACAACATCGTAAATGCTTCAAAAATTCCTGTCAGCCATTAAAATCAGCCAAGTTATTTCTCCCTCTCTTTTTCCACAAAATCCGCTTTGTGGCATTTGCCAAATTTGATTCGTTTTTGCTATAAATAAAATTTCCAATTGACCAGGCTTAAAAGTTTCTATGGAAGGACGAGGGCCACAAAATTCCAAACATTCCGCTTGTCGTGATGTCGCTTTGGGGCTAACCAAAAAAAAAACTGTGGCCTGCTGCGGTACCTGGAAAAGGAATTTAATAAGAAATAAAAAAAAAAAAAAATGAAACAGAAAAAGAATTGCCAGATTCAGAACTTGATAATGCCATTATATGAATTCATGAAATATGTAAGAATTATGGAGAAAATACTTGAATTTACAGTTTGAAAAGCTGTGAACTTGTGCTCATTGATCATTATCTATTAAGTCAAAAAACTATTAACAAATCGAGCAATCTTGTAAGTGGGTCTTGCGAATTCTATTTGAGAAACAATAGCCTTGTTCAGCAGAACAACTTGCTCCCTGATCATGTATACATTTTTAATGACCTTCCTGCTGACCTCGAGTGATACGGTATCATGATAGCCAATTTGACGTATCATGATACAGGAGCAAGTAGCGAAGAAATAGTACGCTACTTTGAATTGATACTGCTACCACCAGCTGTGGTTGTAATGGTAATATGGTAATTTTTTTTCACTTTGTTGGGCACATATTTTTAAAATGAGTTTACCGTCGAACAAGTTTTTTTGGATTAAAGCCATGGCGGGGGTATTAAACCTTAAAATTTCGAATTTTGGTTTTTCATTACGGTAACAAGAAATTATTACGAATTTTTTGCGTATTGAGGAAATGAAAATTTCCAAAAAAAAATGTACATAGAAAAACAAATCATGTATTATTAAATGAAATATCATATTTTACTTTAAACGGCAATTGCGTGGAAATTGCAAGACTTGTTGGATTGACGCACCAATTCTATACATATGTATCAATTCAGCGAATTAGCCACTTATATTATATTTTTATGTATGCACATTTGGTGAAGGAACATTTTAAGAGATTCATTTCTCATTTTAGACCAACTTAAATATAACTATTATAAGTCTTATTAGGGTGCTTTGGAAAGATACTCCTTTAGAAGCTGGTTCCGCTCAGCTTGCAACTTGTTGGACTCCTGCAGAACCTCTCGTAGCTTGCTTCGCTTTTTAGTACGGGCCTCCTCCACTATCAATAGCTTTTTTGTTGGCGTAGTATAGTTCCTTTTCTACAGCAGCCTTCCGTTTCCGTTAATTACGGATGGGACAGCCCAATTGCGCTTCCACCGGAGCGCTACTGGATTCAACTGCGATAGCGTCATATTCTTCTACCATAGAGCTGCTGTTACGCCCGTCGTTTAAGGTAGGAGCAAGGCCAAAGTCTTCCCATGACAATAGCTGCTCAATATTCTCCTCCTCTGTCACAAATGTACTTAGGGTACGACAACCTGCTACTGCCAGGTCACTACCTAGCATGGATTCCATTTCGTTGAAAAACTCCCACTTGGTGGTTCCGTGGCCAGTGCTTTTATTTCGCAGTTTTATGCTGTCCTAGGTTTTCTTCAAGTTTCGGAATTTCCGGTCAACTTTGTCAGGAGTTTGCCCAAAAACACCGTGGTCTTCCATTTTGGCCACGATTTGAATCCAAGTCGACTTCTTCTTATTCTATGGGTCACGGAAATCATCCTTTTTCTCCTGATACAAAGTAAGGAGGAGTTCGGTGTCCTTACAACTCCACCTTTTCTCATCGGCTGTAAATGAATGAAATGAATTAATAAACATTTTTTAAAATATTTGCAGTTTACTTACGTCACGACGAAATCAGCCGTCCAGTAAGAAAGAAATAACGCCTTGGCAAAAAAAGGGCAACCGCTACTGCAAATAACGCCCTCTAACGCTTCTGAAAAAGTGCTAACGCTTAAGGCGTAGCGGCGGGACGATTTTTTGGGTGCCTGGGGGAAAATGTAGCACTGCGTTCAGCAGATCCTTTTCGATGTATAATTTTTTTCTGATACCTGCTCAGCGATCAATATTTCTGGTGAACACGCCCAATTTTTGTATTTGCCTTAACCACAAAGAATTCTACGAATTTTCCAAAATAGTTTTTGGGGTTTTTATATCCTTGCAAAGGGTATTATAATTTTGCCCAGAAGTTTGCAACGCATAGAAATAGTCATTTCCGACCCCATAAACTGTATATATTCTTGA
This sequence comes from Lordiphosa magnipectinata, assembly GCA_037044535.1. NCBI lineage: Eukaryota > Metazoa > Arthropoda > Insecta > Diptera > Drosophilidae > Lordiphosa > Lordiphosa magnipectinata. Next base: position 153,231 of record JBAMBO010002517.1, on the reverse strand, counting down.
TCAGGGCGACGAGCTGAGTCGATTGAGCTTTGTCCGTCCGTCTGTCTGTTTCTACGCAAACTAGTCTATTAGATTTAAAGAGCTGAAATTTTGCAAAGAGTCTTCTTTTTACTGCACGCTGCTAATATGTCGGAACCGACCGGATCGGATGACTATATCTTATAGCTGTCATAGGAACCATCGGTCGGAAAATGGGTCTTAGTAAGAAAAACTTTTTAGTTTTCAATGTTGACGTGTCCAAACTCAGCCATTATTAATATTATATGCTTTCAAACAGATTTGCAAATTTTGGTCAAGATCGGATGACTATATTTTATAGCTGCCATAGCAACCATTGGTCGAAAAATGGGTCTTAGTAAGAAAAACTTTTTTGTTTTCAATATTAGCGTCCTCAAACTCGTCCATTATGAATTTTATATGCTTTCAAACAGATTTGCAAATTTTGGTCAAGATCGGATGACTATATCTTATAGCTGCCATAGGACCGATCGGTCGGAAAATGGATTTTAGTGAAAATTTTTTTTTTTTTTTCAAGTAAATCGTTTTTAAGGTCGGTGATTCTTAATATTAAACGATTTCAAACTAATTTGAAAAAGTTGATCGACATTGGGTGACTATATCCTTTCGACTGATCGGTCGAAAATGGGTCTTAGTAAGAAATTTTGTGTTGTTTTTAATATTAGCGTCCTTAAACTCACTGATTTCTAATATTATATGCTTGCAAATATATTCGCAAAATTTGGTCGAAATCGGGTGACTATATCTTAAGGCTGCCATAGGAGCGATCGGTCGGAAAATGAGTCTTAGTGAGAAAAACTTTTTTGTTTTCAATTTTATCTTTCTTAAACTTGTTAATTTGATATGTTTTCAAAAAGATTCGCCAAATTTGGTCGAAATCAGATGTTTATCTGTCGGAATATGGGTTATAGTTAAAATTTGTTTTGATTTTTATGAAAGCGTTCTTAGACTCTGACATTTCAGAAACTGCATTTGCAAGGGTATTAAAACTTCGGCACAGACGAAGTTAGCTTGGACTTCTCGTTTTTTCTTGTTTTCGAATACATTTACGATTTTGATTTTCAAATAAATGTGTTAGATAAATGTTTCGAAGAATTCTACAAATTTTCAAATAAATTTTTGGAGTATTGTACGTATTTGCAAAGTGTCGTCTTGGTCGTCATGGCGCTGACGCTGATGCTCCTCTAAAAATTATTTATTAACATGGTAGAAATTCGCAAACAGGTTAAAACGACCAATCAAAACAACAACAACAACAGCAACAAAAAAGCGGCGGCAGCCAAAGACCCAAAGTGCAGATAATATTAAAAGGCAGCCAGCCAGTGAGGCAGTGTTGCCAATTTCGCTTTTGTCCGTCAAATCTGGCCTTTTTTACAGTTGGGCTGCGGGAAAATTGTACAAATCAGCAAAAGATTTTGGTAAAAATTCATTCAAAAATCGCAAACTTGTGCAATCTGTATTCAAAATCACGTTTTAGCTTTAGAGTAGGGCGCGGAACAGTAAACCTGAAGCACGGTATACTATAGAGGAAGCATTTTAAAAACCTTTTTCAAGTTAGTATTAGTTTTGAGTTTAGTTTATATATTAATTACTCACTTATAATATTTACTTTTCCGTTCCCACCAAAAAAAAAAAACAGCTTTAATTTTTTGCTTTGCTGCTGCTGCTCAAAAATTGGCAACACTGCCGTAGAGGATCGGGGCTTTTAGGCAGGGGGTGGAGTGGCCATGACGATGGCGATGGCAACTTCGAAAAGGGCCAACATGAAATTCCAAACGAGTCGTTGACTTTGGCTGGTTGGTTACTTTTCTTGGGAAAGTTTTTGTTGAAAGTTGGGCCTGATTTTTATTATTTTTTGCAACTTCAGTTGCTTACCGATAAGGTAGGTGGAGGTAAGTGCAGTACAAAGTAGACTAGGTGGAGCGTAATTAGTAATCAATGGGACTAAGGTTTCTTGAACCCAGTTGATACTTTAAGTGTCAAAGCTAAGGAGAATATGAATAATATGCGATTTTTAAAAGGGTTAACAAATCAAATCAACAAATATTACATACACAGAGACAAAAAAGTCTCAATTTCATTTTAATACTCACCTGATTATTATCTGAATTAATATTTTTCTGATCCACAATAATCTTATATACTTGAATTGACATTAAATAGTTTCAGAAATGTTATGCTAAAAACAATATCATCATCAATATCTGTACAATTTTGGTAACGGTTCGGTCCGGAGGCTCGAGCCCGTGGTAAAGTGTAAGGTTTGGTTCGCGGACCGGGTCCTGTACCAATCGAACCCAAGGTTTTGGATCGAGACTGGGTTCATAGATTGTTAAATAGTTGACCGATTTTTGCCTTAACATTCAGTCCAAGTTAAGACATATATTTGATCAGTATATATGAGTCGTCAAGTCGGCTGGACCAACAATAAGGAATTGTTATCATTCATGGGTGTTCTAAAAAGTTTTTCAAAAATGCCTGGTCTTTGAATTTTGGAAGCCCAGCTAGCATTTTATGAAATTTCTGATTAAATTTGAGTCTTTTTTTGAGTCCGCTGTCTGATTAAAATAGTCATAAATGAAACTTTTGCCGGGAGAATATGGTTCCCAGGCGAGAGCATCTTCTGTAAAAGAGTCGTTTATGTTTATAGCTCGTTTTTCTCATCAGTTTTGACTCAATTTCGAGTCATATTTCCAATCATTTGCGAGTCTTTTTCTAATCATATTTCAATTTTTCTTTCTCCTTTTCCGACTATACTTATGGTGTCTTTCTTCTCGAAATCGAAATATGGATTGAATTTCTAAAAAGCATTCGTAATTATCAACTCAGCGATTCTGTACTATTTTTATACTCTGTACCGAAGGTACATAGAGTATATTAAGTTTGTGCAAAAGTATGTAACAGGGAGAAGGAATCGTTTCCGACCCTATAAAGTATATATATTCTTGATCAGCATCAACAGCCGATTCGATATAGCCATGTCCGTCTGTCCGTCCGTCCGTATGAACGAAGAGATCTCAGATATGGCAAGAGATAGAGGTTTGGCATGTATGGGGCATATATTTCTTATACTTGCAGGCAGATCAAGTTTATTTTCAATTTTTGCCACGCCCCCTCCCGCCCCCGCAATTTGGAAAAAACGTCATATCTCCTACAGTTTTGAAGATAGATCGTTCGTACCTTCTAGAGATACGTTGTAAACAAAATTATTTATCGAGGGAATGATAAAGATCGGATGAACGATACTCAAGTTATGAGCAAAAAACGGCCAGTAAACACCGCCCACCCCCTCACCCATCACCACAGCATTCTATTGAACGGCAATCTTAGCGAGAGAGAGAGAGAGAGAGTGAAACTTAGAGATGAGCGCGTATAACTTGTGAGCAAATGCGAGCTGCGACGTTAAGGGTACAGAGTATGTTATAGTCGGGCTTGACCGACTTTCTTTCTTGTTTTTCTCATCAGTTTGGACTCAATTTCGAGTCATATTTCCAATCATTTGCGAGTCTTTTTCTAATCGTATTTCAAAACAGAATTATAGGTTCTCCACAAAATGCGTATAAAAAGAGTCAAATAAGCCATTTTTTGTGTCTTTAAGCTTAAACTACTAAAATTCTCAAGGTGATGGACCATTTCTGAAAACAGATTCGTGTTCAGCACACGAAAATCATCAAGAATCACCACCGACCCTTCAATATACTGGAAAAAGTCTAATTTTGTTGCCTTTTGTTATTTATCCCCATTGGTCTTTTTTCTACGCAAACTTGTCACTGTTTTAAAGCTAACGAGCTGAAATTTTGCACAGAGTCTTCTTTGTACTGCACGCTGCTAATATGTCGGAACCGACCGAATCAGATGACTATATCTTATAGCTGCCATAGGAATCATCGGTCGGAAAATGGGTCTTAGTGAGAAAAACTTTTTTGTTTTCAATGTGAGCGTCCTCAAACTTGGCCATTACTAATATAATATGCTTTCAAACAGATTTGCAAACTTTGGTCAAAATTGGATGACTATATCTTATAGCTGCCATCGGTCGGAAAATGGGTTTTAGTGAAAAAACTTTTTTGTTTTCAAGTAAATCGTTCTTAAGGTCGGTGATTCTTAATATAAAGCGCTTTCAAACTGATTTGGAAAAGTTGATTGACATCGGGTGACTATATCTTATGGTTGCCATAGAACCAATCAGTCGAAAATGGTTCTTGGTAAGAAATTTTTTTTGTTTTTAATATAAACGTCCATAAACTCACTGATTACTTATTCTATATGCTTTCAAATACATTCGTTTGGTCGAAATCGGATGACTATATCTTACGGCTGCCATAGGACCCATCGGTCGGAAAATGAGTCTTAGTGAGAAAAACTTTTAGGTTTTAAATTTTATCTTTCTTAAACTCGGCGATTGTTAATTTCATTTGCTATCTTTTCAACAAGATTCGCTAAATTTGGTTGAAATCAGATGTTTATCTGTCGGAAAATGGGTTTTAGTTACTTTTTCACTTACACCTTTCATATCATTCTTTATAAGCTTTTAAAAGATGGTTTATAAAGCAGGGAAAAAAACTATGTTCGGCAACATCGATGTTTCCGATGTTTGGAAAAAAAACTTCGGTGTTTTCAATATTTAGAAAAACATCGTTATTTTCAAAGTATATAGTCGGGTGTGTTCCAGAAATCTCTAGAGATTTTTGTGTAAACGATTTGAATTGGAACTAAACTAGGAGGACTTTATATGTGAAATGATAAGAATATGGTCGGCTACTAGTTCATAGGTCGGTAAAACCGTACGCATTAAATCTACTTGGTCTTGAGCAGTCGGTTTCAAATCGCTCAACTTTTGTCATCTAATCTAGTAACCGGGCATTTTTGTGGCACTTCACATATAAAGGCAAGCAGTTTTAATTCGAAATGTGAGCGTTTATACCAAAATCTCTAGAGATTTCTGGAACACTCCCGAATATTTTAAGATTTTTAACAAAATAATATGTGTTGTCCTACTTTGCTGAACACAAATATCGTTTCTTAAGGCTTCTTTAGACTTTGGAACTATTTGAAAATAAGTAAGTCCAGTAAGCATTTTGGCGTTAAGGTATCCTTAAGGTATTTTAGGACAGAGACTATTGTCACACAGTATATAGAATGGTCTAGAAGAGTAGACACACAGACGAGAGAGAGAGAAACGAGAGACCGAGACTAGCGAAGAAAGGTGCTGTATATGAATGGACAGAAGATACCCGCATTGACAATGGGCGTATTCAGCAGATAATTCCGATTAGCGATTACCGATTTACGATTTGCAATTGCTGATGAGTCTCTGCTGAATGGAATTGATTGGCGATTTTAAGATATTCTGTGGCCTTAGTACTTTTTACCAATGAAAACAACAAACTCAAAATCTTCAATATTTATGGATTTCTTAAATAGAAAATTTCATATGAATGTCTGCACAAAGGTAGGCTGACCCAGCAATCGTTAACCAATCATACGTTTTGTTCGATTTCTATTCAGCAAACATGATTGTCAAGTTTTCCAATCCTAATCGGCAATCACTGTATTCAGCAGGTAAAACCTCAATCACATATCGTAAATCGGAATTATCTGCTGAATGGGCCCAATGTAAATAGTAACCGTGTGTGTTATAGAAATCTGTGTAAATAGTGTTTAAATAAAATACCGAAAACCAAGAAAAACACCCGTTTACAATAAGAAGTAGTAGTAGATATTTATTAATATATATTTTTGGCTTGATTTTTAACCGTCAGCCATAGCATTTGAGTTTTTGTACATTGTTAACGATATAAAAAAAAACAAAAATTTGAAACAAAGAAACATAGTTTTCGATTTAAGAATTGACCAAGACGAAAAAAACTAGGTAGAAAGATACATAATTTAATTTACAGAAAAAGTTACAAATATTCATTTATAATAGCGGTTCTATATTCTAGCGCCTGTTGTAGAAAGGAGGATAATGTTGTCCAGTTCTTCCCATTTAGCCAATTTATGACGTCTGCTTCTGAAAGGAAACGGCTTCCCAGATGGGCGCTTCTTATCTCAGCTAAAATTGGGCATACCCCAAGAAGATGCATGACATCTTCAGTTGCGTGCAAATTACAGAGGCTACAATCTGTGTTAACAGAGCTCCAGTGCGGCCTGTAGTTGAGACTAAGCATCTCACAGCGTGAGATTGCTTGAGTGTCATAACGGTCATGAAAATAGTTGAGCGATTCCAGATTCAGTTCTAGTTTTTTGTAAGTTTTTCGGACCACACTTTGCCTGGCTGGACTTAGAAAAGTCAAAAAGTCACCGTTTACAATAAAATCCACCTATAAATACATTTTGCATTTACCTTTCAATATGGTATAGGTTCGACTTCTTCATTGTTTGAAGTCCTGCATCTAACTCCACCATAAGTTCTCCCATTTTCTTATATGTACTTAATTAACAAAATATTTATTTAAAATTTTTAAATAAATTCTCTCGCAATTTCCTCGTTTTATTTGCAGACGCCCAAGGGAGCCAGTTTTCTAGCAAAGCCAAAATATCTAAATATATGTTACATATTCCATTGATAAAACTCATGATTTGTTCTCCTTTTTGTTTGCAGGCCGATTTGTCAAGGGCAATTAAAACTAAAAAAGGAAATTCTTGAGGTATTGCAGGAGGATTATGAGCGGACATAATACACTTGTGAAATGGAAGTGGAGCTGGTAAGTGACTGAACATTTCCTTCTCACTCGGAATATTTTGGGGGGGGGGGAAACATTTCGTTCAATGTTTTTCCAATTCTGAGCCTTGACAGTTCGTTCCACTCTGGAGTATAATGATAGATGGATAAATTAATGTGATGACAGCTAGTGAAAGTGTAATTGGTTTTGAATCGTCTTTTGGTTTATATAATCTTCGAATGATCTTGTGTAAAAGCGTGAGCCATTTCGGCACCCATTCGAAGTATTTGCAACCCATTCGGAACGATTTTCTCAATATTCTTTTCCACTTTAGTCAGGAGATTACTTTCCTGTACATTATTTAGTGATTGTAAGGATTACGGTTTGCAAACCTGATGCATAGTAAAAGTTGTCAAAAATTTTGTCATTCTGAAATAGATTCCTTAAATTCGTTTGTCTATCCAACCCTGAATTAAACTATACAAAGCGTATTTCTTTGCACTGCCACTTCACCAGCTCCAAAGCCAACTCCAACAACCTCCTTGGTGTTCTTGTTTGAAATTCCTTGCCTGTTTTTTTTTGTTTTTTTGGTTTATTTTGTGTTTTGCTCAGCGCTTCGCATCGCATCGCATCGACTCTCCGTCTGCATCTTCGCCTTTGTGGCTCGTTTGTTAAATGTTTGGGTTTTGTTTGAGTTTATTGAGTGAATTCCTGGAAAAACACAAGAATTTGTCTTTGGTTGTTGTGTTTTTTTTTTTTTGCTTTGCTCAACCTCGGCTCGGCCTCTCTGCCTCTGCCACTGGCCGTTGCACCGACAATGTCGATGTCTGCCGCTTTACGGACTTTTGCATTTTTTTTGTTGGCCCATTCTCATAGGTGTCTGTACGGGTTTGCGTTGGCAGTTGGACAGGCGATTATGGCCTTTTGGGCAGGACACCTAAAATTGTGTTGCCCAGCGTGAAAGGGGTTTGAATCTGATAGGAAGTGATTTGAAATATAATACTATAAAAATGCCAAAGTGGACTTTGTGAGTCCACAATGGATTCAGTAAAAGTTATCTTAAAAATTCAAATTCAACTACTTAGTTACTTTTTATACCCTGGACCCATTAAAAATGGGTAAAAAGGGGATCATGAAGTTGTGCAAATGTATGTAACAGCCAGAAGGAAGCATCTCCGACCCTATTAAGTATATATATTCTTGATTAGCAGCAACAGCCGAGTCGATATTGCCCATGTCCGTGTGTTTGTCCGTATGAACAAAGAGATCTCAGGGATGGTAAGGTTTGACTTGTATGGGACATATAATTCTCATACTTGCAGGTAGATCAAGTTTATTTTCAATTTTTACCACGCCCCCCGAAATTTGAAAAAAAAAGTCCCACAGTTTTGTAGATAGATGGTTCGTACCTTTTAGAGATATTTAGTAATTAGGATTCTTCATCGATTTGCCAAGAGAATGATAAAGGTCGAATGAACGATAATCAAGTTATGACCAAAAGAAAGTTCGCTGCCGCAACGGCTTTCAAAATGGTCATGGAGCACTTTTTTATTTTTATATAGGCATTGAAAGCCGGATAGTGTGGGACTTGGGACTACCTCACCCACTAAAACCACCCCTATTCTCCGTTTCCCTCTCGCGGTACCACCGCTAAGTATTACTTCACGAGGGGTAGCTGGCATGAAAGCCTCAGCTAGATACCTATCTAGGACTTGAAGTCATTCTGCGCTGTCTTTCAGCGCGACGCAGGGACTTAATTATTCGTGCTGCGAAATTGCTAAAAGCAGACCAATTGTTTTGCGAGCTAAGTAGAATACCCATCAAGTCGTTGACTATGAATGGTCTCCCAATCTCTAGACTTAGCTCTTCCTGTTCAGCAGCGAATCTAGGACAGACAAAAAGGATATGCTCAGCGTCTTCAAGGATCCCTGCACAGTGTGTGCTAAAAGGACCCGTCTCATGCATAAACCTAAACAAGTAGGATTTAAAACATCCATGTCCCGTCAGTGCTTGCGTCATATAAAAGTCAGTATGCCCGTGCGTCCTACTAACCGACGGCCTTAAGTCCGGTTTTATCCGTCTTGTCCATTGCCCGTTGGTAGCATTTCTCCATCTCGACTCCCACAGCGCAAACGTCTCTTCCCGGCGGCCAAGTGGCGTGTTTCTGCTGCCATGCCTGCTAGGACCAGCGCAGCGTCCTCGGAGACGGTGCGGAAAGCGCACAACACTCTAAGTGCGCACCTGCGGTATGCAGATCTGCAGTCCCGGCCGTACGAAAGTACCTCCATTTGCTGGTGCCCATATCGGTGATCCGTATAGTATTATCGACATCACCACGTTTGCGATAGGCATCCTGCTTCGCTGACGGGGTCCGCCAATATTCGACATCATTCCCGCTAACGCGGTTGAGGTCCTGGCAGCTTTCTCGCCGACATACTCCAGATGTTGCTTGAAGGTAAGTCTATGGTCCAATATTAGGCCCAGGTACCTAATGGCAGGCTTCGACATTATTAAGCAGCTTCCGACTTCAATGGAGGCAGATTCCACTATCTTCCTGCTACTGACTAGCATCGATTCCGTCTTGTGGGCTGCCAAACTCAGTCCGTTATCTCTGAGCCATGAGATAACCTCACGGATGGTCGCATTTGTGCTGACTTCGATGCCATGTCGTCAGCGAATCCCACTATGGTACAGCCGTGAGGTAGCGGTAGGCGCAGTACTGCGTCGTACATGACATTCCAGAGAGTTGGGCCTAGCACCGATCCTTGAGGTACTCCTCCAGAAATCTCACGTTGCTTTTCTCCTGCTGCACTATCAAATAGGAGTACTCTATTCGTGAAGTAGTCGCGGATCAACCTGATGAGGTACTCAGACACTCGCAGCCGGTGTAGCGCTTCAAGTATGGAGCAATGAGTATAAGAGATACAATTTGCGCTGCCTCTCAATTTTGAGAGGTTAAAGTGACCTTATATACAAAGTGCCCATTAGGGTGCGTTTTTTAACCGGATTTCTTTTGTATTAAACATAATACAAATTTCAAACAAAAAACATAAATTTAAGTTTTAATGGGCGCGACGAAGCCACAAAGTTTAAACTAAAAATTACCCATTCGCCTTAAGCTACATCAAAATTTCAACAATAAAATCTGTGTTACATGCGTCGGGTCGTGATTTTTTAAAATTTGTCATGTTCAGCCACGCTCCCATTTTCGCTTTCGCAAAACTTTGGCGATTTCAAACCGGTTTTTGGACCAAATTTGGACTCAAAATCGTACAATTTTTGCGAAAGCGAAAATGGGTGCATGGCTGATTATTGCGATTTTGAAAAATATATTTCCCAATTTTGTACAAAAATGGAAAACTTATCGAAAACTTTGGAGCCTCTTCGCGCCCATTAAAACGTAACTTTTTCAACTTATTTTTTTTTTAACGTTAAATATACACCATTAACTTACGAATCAAGGGGCAAAAAAAAGCAGTCTAGCTGCCCATATATACATTGTTTATATACTTTATAGTGCCAGTAGGAAATCACAGTGGTTACAGCGAGACGGACATATTCCCAAATGTACCCAGAGAGCGTAAGTGGGAGCGAACAGTTGACTAATTTCTGACAGAAGCGGTGTCGATTGCGCAATCGTTCAGTCTAGATCTGACCCGGCCAGCCATAGCTACCACGACCCGAAGTCAGTCGTGATTTTACGCAAACGCGAGCCGAACTCATGATAGTGTGAATCGGTGTACACTGAATTGCTAGTAAAACGGCTGTAGTCTGGAGAGAGCTCTCTTACTCACCAACACAAGCACACTTTTTGGTCCTCTCCATTTGGCCGGCACTGGTCTAGATATCCTACTCTGTGAAATGGTTTTAGTGAATCGTAAGTCAGTGTTTTGTTTCACTAATAATATCTGCGGCCATCTTGTATGACTGTCTGTCTATGAATCACTGTACAGTGTTGGCCATATTCGTCTACTACTACTTACTTTTGACAGCAATGCCAGATCGACTAATTATATAGCGTGTTTGAAGCGTCAGTCCAAGTAGATTTTTACAATGGAACAGTACACGCCACGCAACTCTCTCAGTTTGTTGAAATTTACATTCAACAATACAAGTCAATTGCAAAAACTCAACGAGATCGTCATGACCAATGAAGCTCATTTCACTTCACTTCACGGAACGGTAAACAAACCAAAATTGCCATATTATACCACTGAAAATCCTTAAGAGATTCAAGAGGTACCTCTGAACGATGAAAAAGTCACTGTTTGTTACGGTGTTTGTGCTTAAATGGTTATTACGCCGTTCCTTTTCGAAGATGAAGATGGCAAGCTTTTATCGTCAATCAGGAGCGTTATTGCGATATGATAACCAACTTTTTGATGCCAATTGTTCGCCGAAAGCCTATGGTGCATTACTGGTTTCAACAAGATTGCGCTCCACTACACACAAGTCGCGCTACAATCGATTTTTTGAGGTGATTGTTTCCTGGCGCAGATTTGACGCCTCCTTACTTCTTTTTGTGGGGCTATTTGAAATCAAAGGATAACATCAACAAGCCAAGGACCCTGGAAGACCTGAAATTGTTATGTCCCGCTCTTGGTCCTAGGGACCTGGAGACCAACCTCACTCACCTTCCAGCACGGTGATGCCCGGCATGAGCTCGCCGTAATTGGGAGGGGTCTTTTGAGTGGATGATCTCCCTAAGGTGCATAGTAATAAATTTTTCGTGCCGTAAAAACTTACTGTGATCGTCCGTCAGTCTGTCCGATCTGCCACAAACCCGGTCGTGCTCTGTATCCTCCATCAACTGCCAATACCACTTTGCAGCGGCCCCGGTCAGCAGACAGTGGAATTCTCTAAAGAGCTGCCCGGATGTTAAACCGTAGAGATCTTTCATCCGTTCTACTCGAAAAAGGAAACTTTCTACTGTCAGTCCTTTTCCAGTCCCGTCAAACTTAATGTTCCATCGATTCAGTCAGACTGGTCGGAGAACTATTCCTCTCATAGGGCTCTCTGCTGTCTCGTCTGACGACGATCTCTTCTCGTTCTCTCTGCTGGAACTTTGATCAGGAGGTCTTGATTGCGTAAGGACTGTCTTTGTGTGGGCTTAGGTGCCTGCCTAGTTCTCGGATCGGGGTTGGCCTGGTGCCCGGCCGCTGGTACCGATATGTTTACCTGGTTAGTTTGTCTTCGATGTCCCAACCCAGTGTTAATTGAGGTCGAAATTCCCATCTGGCTACCATCCTCTGTCGCCCCCCTTACCGAGTTCCGGTTGAAGCCCATCCACGAGGACTCCATGTCCAACACTCGCTCTTCTATTCCAGCCATTTGAGCTCGAAATACGGCTAACTGAGCGCTTAGTGAGGATGCCAAATCCGCATTCTGCAACGCTAGTGCCGCCATCATCCCTTCCAGTCTCGCTCCCTGTCCGATGTTCCTAGAGTCGGTTCCCGAAGCACTTGGTGCTAGGCTAAAGCGAGCCTGTGGCGGTCCCAGATCCAGGCCTCCTACGGTGCCTTCTTCTTCCATGTCAGTCAAATATCCTTCGCGGTCTGGTCCGTGGTCTAGATTGTCAGTTCGTTCTGGGGCAGTGGCCGTCTGGGTATCACTATCTCTCTGGAAAATCTTAGAGGGATCCGACGAATCAGCCGCGCGCCTGGCTCGAGCAAATGAGGCAGCTACTGCGCTTGAGATGCTCCTCGTGACACGAGGCGGCGGTAGCCGTATCGTTACCTTCTTCCTGGTGCCCATAAACTTTTTGAGCAAAACTAACTGTAAGGACCTCACCCAATCCGCCAAGAAATAACCGCCATTCCGGCCGAAATGTTGCCCAAAACCATGGAAAATGATACAAAACGGGCTCAATACGATGTAGCCGCTCAAGGGGACGACTTACGAGATATCATATTCCAAAAGTGATGTAAACAAATCTACTTGAATCCAATTAAATGATTTTTGTCAGCCAAAAATGGTGTGCGTTCACACTTGGCTAGAGTTGGTGTGTTTTTAAACGTCTTGAGATGGTATGTCGCCACATCTACTCCACCCCTCAGTGACCTCTTCAGACAGCGAAGGAAACAAAAATGATCCTGTAGGATATGGAGGTGGCGATGGCATCCGGCGACGATATCGGTGGTGAAAATTCTATGGGAGCCAATTCTATGTAGGGCTGCTCCAACGGTTTCTTTGACAGGAGCTGCAATTTGTAGATTCTGGGAGCAGAACATCTGTGGCTTGCCGTGATGAGCCTTTAGAGTTGTAGTAAAGTCAATTGTAGCCTCGTGTTGAGGCCGTTGCTTCAATAAGCAACTTCGCCTGAGCAGGCTGAGGTTGCCTCTCGTCGAGGTCGTTACTTTGCCTCTAGTTGAGGACTTTGTAGTTTCTGTGCCTCTAGTAGAGGCGCCTCTAATTCAGGAAGTTGATGTGGTTGAGGGCGTTGAGGTGCCTCTAGTTGAGAACTTTGCGGCGACTCTAGTTGAGAACTTTGATGTGCCTCTATTTGAGGACTTTTTGTTGCCTCTAGTTGAGGACTTTGCTTGATATTGATATGAGTGCCATGACTGAACCCGTATCAATTTGAAAGTTATGTAAAGAGGCTTAAAATGGAGCTGATATTGCCTTTTCGCTGTCATAGGCTGGCTGTACAGTAGACAGCTAATTTAATTCAAGCCAAAGCTAGCTTTCCTCTATTTTTATTCAGTGTCTTTTTGTGACTGTTATAGATGTCATTTGAACGATACGTCAGAAATTAGATTTTGGGACTTTTTTAAAATTAATATTCTCAACATTTTTGTAATAATTGTTAAATCGTTTGGACCGAGAATTTTGGCTCAGCCTTTTAAACTACTTAAAATATTTTTGAGCACGATTCGAAATCATTTAGCTATGATAAAAATAGCTGCTTCCCCTCAATTTCACCTTTGCACTTCCTAAATCACGAAAAACTCTCCACACTTTTGATAATTCTGGCACACATGGGGTGACCCCAGCAGCCATCCCGCATCTGTCTTCCAGAAATAACGGAAATGACTGAAATTTGTATAGAGATATTTTTTTTTTTTTTTTTTTTTGCTATTTTCGACTGACGATTGAGTTGTAATGATTAGGAGGGAAACGTTTTTGTGCCATCATCCAGGCCCACCCTCCCTCAGGAGGAGCATGTCTGTTTGATTTTGATATGGGGCCGCCGCTGCCGACGTCGTCGTCGCATTCCTGTGTGCCTAACGTCGGGCCACTGGGCATTCCCAGACTAAAACTACACACACACACCAAGAGACTGAGTGAAAGTGCCCGAGGGGGTGGGTGGCAAATGGCGGGTCAGCCCCCCCCGCGCCCCTCTATAGAACTTTAAATAAAACTTTCGCTTTGGCAAGCAAGAAAGAACATTGTTTGCTTAGGATTTTCCTGTAGTTTGCTTCGCTTTTGGTGCTGCTGATGATTTCTGTGTGCTTTTTCGTTTCGTTCGTTTTTGGGGGGGTTTTCGCTACTTTTAGATGCTGAAAAATGTTGCTACTTTTTTGTTGTTGCTGCTGCTGCCGTTGGTTTGTTTTAAATTTCTAATTTTGTGGGCAAGTGAATCTGAATTTGAATTTACGGAATGATCTGGTATGTATGTATGCACATACAATACAACTCGTGCAAGTAGAGGCTAGCCAAGTCCCCGACGCAGTGCGGTGAGGTACGAATCTGTGATCTGTCCATTACTCAAAGAAAGCAGCAAAAAGAATCACATACAACGCAGACAAATATTTAATTTGTGTATGCAAAAACAAAAAAAAACCAAAAAAAAAAGGGTGACATGTTTACAGGGATGGGGGTTGTCGAAAATGAAAGATTAAAGATGATGGGTGCAGTTAGTGAACGCCTAGAAGTAGGCAATTGTACGAATTTAACCCTAACTGGGTATACTGACTGCTTAAGAGCTGTAGAAATTCCACCCTAAAGTATCATTTTAAGATGGTCAAAGTGTCAATGTAGATTCCTCGTAGTCTAACAATGTGTGTAACAGACCCCCTTAAGTACATTCCTGTTGAGCATCAACAACCGAGTCCATGTAGCATACAGTATCAATGCAAGAGCAATCAAACTTTGTGTCATGGCTCCATTCGGGGATTGGTTCTGACCCCATTTTTGATCTGAAAAATGTCTAACTTTATTAGAGTTGCAATTTAATTTCGGAAGAAACCCCGAAGAATCGTTGAGGCATCGGAAAAATAAGGATTTGAAAATGGTAAAGCAACTTGAAAAACAAAACAAATGAGAGAATACTTGCTGAAGTCAAATGGAATGACGAATGAATGATTCAGAAACCAGCAGAATAAAACACAAGCGTCATCATACAGACCCATTAGTGTGCTACCTTACTTATCAAAAATATTTGAGAAGATCTTACTTCACAAAATTGATACACATGCACAAAATATAAATTCTTCACATCAATATGGGTTCCGAGCTAAACACGGGACCATTGAGCAAGTCAACCGTTTAACTTCAGACTTTAACCACGTACACTTTAAACACTGCCCTTACAATATCGATATTTCCTGATAAATGGAAAGCTGCCAAGTTGCTATACCAAAATCTTCCAATGAGTATAGACCAATTTCGATATTGCCTTTCTTATCAAAAGTCCCCGAAAATCTAATGGCAAAACAAATAAATCTATTTATGATCTCTGAAAAACTTTTTAATGACAATCAGTCAGAGACAAGCTGTACGACGGCTATAATAAACATTACGGAAGATATTCGAACCCAGATTGACAATGGCAGTATAACATTTCTGACCCTCTTGGACTATAGTAAAGCATTTGATACGGTTTGTGCGAAAACTCAAACAATTTTATATGTTCTCATACACAGCTGTAGATATGGATCGCTGACGTATCAGCGACAATCGGTAGTCACCCTTAAAGAATCTACATCATTCTTGGCTATAAAACGCGGGATCCGTTCTTGGGCCTCTCCTGTTTTAAATATATTTCAACGACGATGTTCAGTTATATGTTAGTAGACCCTTGTGTAAGATTAATGAATGTGTCCAAGTGTGCAATAGTGAATTAGATAAAATAACTGATTGGGCTGAAAGAAATGGGCTTGGACTAAACCCATGTAAGTCAAAATGCTTGGTTATCAGCAACAAAAGTGTTAGGACTGACAACTTGCCACGGCTAACAATTAATAACACTTCAATAGAGTATATCGAGCGAGCCAGAAATTTGGGTTTTACATTTAATTCATCTCTTACATGGAAAGACCATATAATCAGAGCCACAGGCAAGATGTACGAAATCCTCAGAAACCAATATCTGATAATGAACTTTCTGGCAGTAAAAATTCGGTTACTTTGCTTACCTCTGTTCTTTTTTATGGAGTTGAAGTTTTTAACAATTGTGATTCAGAAAGCCAAAGGAAGCTTCAGGTAGCATTTAATAATATATCACGTTATTTATATAATCGAAAACGAACTGACATTACTGAACTGAATTTACTCCTGCAGTCGTGGATGGACGTAAGAAGTCTAGTTCTTTTACATAAAATAGTTTGGACTCATGAACCTTTATACCTGTACCAGAAACTTAATTTCAGTATGTCAAGAAGATCGAACAATATTATATGTAAAAAAGTTAGGCTTGCATTATCAGAAAGCCATTTCTATATCTATGCTGTTTCGATGTTGGAACCGACTACCACACGAAATTAAGAGTATAAGAAACGGCACGCAGTTTAGGATTAAATTAGAATCGCACCTACGAACCACAAACCATCAAAACTAAAAGTAAATAAATAAAAAAAAAGATTTTTTAGCTATCTATCAATGTTAAATATTTGTAAAACTCAGATATGTATTGAATGTTTAGATTTAAGATAATATTTAAGTAGGATCATAAATGTTTCATTTCTACATTTAATAAATTTTGTGACTAGCGCTTTAAATTATAAGTATAATGTACTTGTAGCGTTAGGATGATTAGCAAATAAAGAAAGGTCCTTTCTGTATGTCCAACTATCGCATCAAGACTTTTGGCAAGTCACCTAGCTCACGTGGAGGAGTGGCTAGCCAGCTGGCGCATTGAGATTAAGGAGCAAAAGCTTAAACACCTGACGTTCACAATCAACAGAAGCCCCCTAAACGCGACCTTGATACCACAATCATACGATGTTGTATACCTTGGTGTACACCTCGGCAGAAGGCTCACTTGGCGCAAATACATAGATTCGAAAAATCTTCATATAAAGTTAAAGGTCAGTAGCCTTCACTGCCTAATTAACTCCCGTTCCCCTTTAAAACTGGAATATAAAATCTTACTGTACAAAAGCACCGTCTGGATTTACGGCTCACAGCTATGGGGAAATACTGTTCACACTCGAGTCTTTTTCGAATCCTCAGTCTGATTAAAATAGTCATAATTGCGCTCGTTTTTTGATCATAGATTATACTTTTGTCGGGAGAAAATGGTACCCTAGCCGCGACTCTTCATGAAGAGTTGCTTATACCCCGTTTTTCTGATCAATTTCGACTCATTATCGAGTCATTTGCGAGTCTTTTTCGAGTCGTTTTGTTAAAGAATCACATTTTGAGCAAATGCATGAGTCATTTTTGAGTCTTCCTTAAATCACACATGAAACTAATCTCTTTTTAATCATCAAATGGGCTCGAAAAAGTTCACCAAGGTGAGGAATCACCTAATGATCTTCCAAATGCTAGGTGGGACCTGTGCGAGCAGTGTGGACATCCTTCAAAGATCACAATCGAGAATTCTTAGAACACTCACAGGAGCGCCATGATACATTCACAACGAGTGTATCCACAACGACCTAAGGATCCCATTGATCGAAACTGAAATACAGCAACTAAAACGAAAATGTTCCGAGAAGCTTCTTGCCCCCAGCCTAATGAACTTGCACAATCTCTAATCCTTCCTCCGAAGAAAAGACCTACCAATCCAGCGACTGAATTAAAGGGTCGCAGAACATAAGCTACCTCCAATAGGGGAAAATTATTGTTAGTCTTATTAAGAAAAGATTCAATAAGCTAAAAAAAAAAACAAATGGAATGACCGCCTACTGCGCCCTGTTTTGAACTGTAATTGAATTAAACTGAAAAACTAAATGTGCGCCTACAGCGTCGCATGTTAAGAGTTTTCCGACTTTTCTTTTTCCCTAAACCTTCAAGTAGCAATTACAAACAAGCACGCAAAAGTAAGCATCCAATTTGGTCCAGTCGTTTTCAAGTTATAAGCCCACAAACAATCCACGATAGATATACATATTATTAAAGTTTCTGAGAGTATCGGATAGGAACATTCTTTCCATAAAATATGTTATTAAACAGAACACCTGCTGCTGAGCTGCTGCTGCCGCGTTAAGGTAGTGCCTAAGACGCTTGGAATTTTGTTTCATTCAGCAAAAGGCTTATCTGTCTTTCGCCTACCACCCAAAATTATGCTATGTAAATACACTTTCAACAATTTACTGCAGATTTCATATGCATTGCTGTTTTCTAACAATCTAAGTCTTGATCAAAGATCTTCATCTTTCTTCTCTAACGTTTGTGTGCTTACCCACCCCTGGTTGGCGAAGCGCCACCATTGCGACATTATCATACGACGCGTTGCGGCGTCGACGTCAACTTTGTCTGCTGCCCCTAGCTATTTTTGGCCAGTCGCTTGGCTATTTTTGTGTATGTTTTGGTCTGAAGGAAGCCGCCCAGCAGCAGCATCAGTAGCAGCCGCAGCCTCAGAGATGTGTAAGCATGACACTATAGGACATTTTCCAACTTTTTTCGCAATAAAAGTTTCTTTTCAAAAAAGTTGTCCTTGGGTATAGTTTAAAAATAAATCAATTTTCAATGTTACATACCAGAATGTTAATTTAACAGAGGAGAAACATTTGTGAAGATATCTACCCGGAGTCCTATCGTGTAAAACTAATGATCTCACTCTTAGGCGATTTGACGTACACAAAGCCTAAAACTTGATGTCGCACACTTGTGTTTAGATTCAATAACCGAGTCGATATAGACAAGTCCGTCTGTCCATCCGTTCTAAAATTGAGTAAATAGATGGGTAAATAGGAGGTGTAATTATAGAGAAGATTGAAAAATTTTCGTATGAGCCTAGATTTTTATAAAGTCGAGTAAATATTGAGTTTAGATTATTATGAAGACTTTATAGATGGCAATAGTCAAGTAAGATCTCTTCTTCGTGTTGTGTTTAAAATACTTAATAGGGTCTAAAAAGAATAATTTCAGAAAGCCTGCCATACTGAAAGAAAAAAGGATAGTTTTTGATGATCCTCACGATGATTTTTAAATATCCACTTCGACTGGATAGTTAACTATCCTTTTTTGGGATCCATTGGATCTTTTGGAAGTCGATTTATTTTCGTAAAAAGTATATTAAAATATTCAAAGGATATTTAACAACTATCAATTTGAACTGTTAAAAACTATCCTTTTTTCATATCCATTGGATCTTTATGGAACATCATTTTGATCTTTTTTAATATCCAATTCCTAATATCCGTTGGATCTTAATGACATATCCCATGGATCTGTTATTAATATCTTTTAAGATCCATTGGATCTTAATGACGTATCCCAAAGACATGTTGTAAAAATCCTTTCAAAAAAAAAAAACAACACAATAACTTATATCAATTTATTTAATTTTGATAATATAAATGTAATATTTAATAAACAAAAATGATGTTTATTATTTCACTTCAAATACACTTTAATATCACTCCCAACACATCATTTTATTGCCGATATGTTATCGCTTGCCGAAAACAAAATTCGATACTTCAAACAAAATAAGATTCCGATTACCATTTTTTAAGCTCCTTTGGATCGTTTTCACTTAAAAAGGTTATGACAGAAAAAAGGATAGTTTATTGATCTTAATTCTTCATCCAAAGGAGCTGAAGCATATGAAAATGATATTTAAAAAAGGGGATCTCAAAGAGGATATTTCGAATATCCTTTCTACGGGTATCTTTTCATTTTCTGTGCAATTACTTTTTAAAGATTATTTCATGTAAATGCCGCCAGCGGCTATGCCTGAGGTGGTCCATCCGTAAGCTTTAATTTTGGCATACTTTTTCCAGCATTTCGTCCGTTAGCTCACCAATCGCAGCTGTAATTGTGGCTGGCTTGTCGCTGTACACTAGAGACTTTACGTAGCCCCACAAAAAATTGTCAAAGCAAATGATCTTGGCAGTCAATGGACTAGTCCAAAACGTGAGATTAATTGCTCACCAAACACACCTCTCAATTGGTCCATGGTTTCGCGTGCCGTGTGCCATGTGGCACCGTCTTGTTGAAACAACATGTCAACCAAGTCCAATTCTTCCATTTTGGGCAAATCATCGCACGGTACGTTCCTCCATTTCCATGGTTTGGTTTCAAAGATAGTATAGTAGATACCGCATCTCATATAAACTGCCTTGGCACGGGCACAAACAAAAAAATGTAAAAATAGAACAAGCCTTTCGCAGCTGCCAAGAGTCATTTTGTTTCGATATTATTGTCCGTTTGAGCTTCACATTTTTAAGACGAACGTCAGAGTCTTTGGGGGCTTTGTGGTCTAAATTCTTGTTTCATAAACTGGAGATTGTGTATTCGAATCCTAGTACTGATTAGCAATTAACTATTTTTTTTGTAAAAGGCGGCAAAACTTACCTCTCAGCGAATACCCATTTCTTTAAAAGGTACAGCTAAATTTCAATATATGTATCCTCGTAAAGGCAGCGAGAAGCAGAAAATGGAATCCAATGTCAGCTCCCAAGTTTAATCGTTTTTTTCATATGCGTCTTTTATTCAAAGTTTGTGCTGGCTCAAAGGTCAGGATTGACTATAATTTAATACAAATCAATACCATTTTTAAACAGAGATAACTCACAACATGTCGGAATAGCAATTGGTTAGTCTGGACAGGCTGTTTCGGAATTAACCACAATTCACTCATCAGCAGACGTAGTTGCCTTTTCACACTTCAAGCTTTAGTCAAACTCTCTATTTAATCGTTCGACTTGGCCGAATGAAGACTTGAGAATTAAACTTATACAAATTTCAGCCTCAGATTTTCTGTTTATGAAAGTTCAGCCTGAACTTATGCTGTGGGTTTTGAGGTATGTTTTTCCAATTTATTGCGAGTTAAATCTGTTTGTTTTTGGCTTGTTGCTAGATGCTCGAAAAATCTTTTTCAGTGACTGTCAAGTCACTGTTAACCCACAACCCACCTGCTGCTACGGAAAATGGTAAAAGCGGTTGACTTTGCAAATACAAAAGTCACTGTTGAGTCACTGCTGAGTCACTATTGAATCGCTGTTGAGTCACTCTTATGTTAATGTTAGGTCACTGTCAAATCAATGTCAGGTCACTGTCAAGTCACTGTTTAGTCACTGTCAAGTCAGTGTTAACCCACAACCCACCTGCTGCTACGGCAACTGGTAAAAGTTACTATCAGGTCACTGTCAAATCACTGTCAGGTCACTGTCAAGTCACTGTTTAGTCACTGTCAAGTCACTGTTAACCCACAACCCACCTGCTGCTACGGCAACTGGTAAAAGCGGTCCACTTTGCAAATACAAAATGGAAAGACAAGGCGTACCCAAAAAAATTTGTTGCAAGGACAAAAATTACTTTTAGTTTTGGTCCCCAGTCCGTCCGTAAAAGAGCTTCGGTCTAAAAACTTTGCATACTTTTTGAATTTTCCTTAACGAACACATCTTTGGTCATATATTTGGTGTCAGCATACGCTGTCTGCTAACAAAATGCTAATTTGTTAACATTAATGTTAATGTTCTGTTAATTAACATAAGGTAAAGCTATTAAACATTTCTTCCCCTGAGTCACGGGTATATTGAAGTCGGGTAGGGTGGGCATTAACTGACGCTTTTGTGTTTAAGTAAGTTGGCCAACATTTATCGAATATTTTGATGTAATTTTTTGACAAATGCTCGGTTTTATGCTCCGCCGAACACATTTCGCAATTCACACCGACACGATCCGAATGCAATCCGAGGCCTGTGTAAAGAGAGTAACAGCTATACACTATCACTATTTGACCTTGTTCTTCTTGACAAACGCTGTTTTAAACCAAAACTTTGCTCAATTGTAAAGCTATTAATTTTGGTCAGAATTGGGAAAAAATTGCCCATAGTGCATTGTCGATCGGTCAGTTGAACTGTTGCTAGAAAAGTTAGAATTTCGAATTTTTGGTTGTTGTTTTTATTTTTGTCTAAACATCTTTATGTGCTTTTAAATATGCTGCGAAGTGACATTAGCTTGGACTGGGGAGCAGCGGCAAAGGGTGGGGGGGGGGGGACGGGGTCTTAGTCAGACAGAAATAAAATTTGTCACAGACAGTTAGATCACAGACACGTATGTGTGTGCGTATGGATCATCAGCAGGCTAAACATAGACCAGCCAGCCCCAGCCTCTTGGCCTCCTACTCCTGCACTGCGTCTTCTATGGCTTTGGCTTCTTTTGCTGCTGCTGCTGCTGCTGCTGTTGATGTTTTGATTGATAGTCCGACTCTGCCTCAGCTGGCCAAGGTGGCGCTCCTGGCAACAGAAGACAGACAACCTTCCATAGAGTGGTTGGACTGGTCTAGACACATCCGTCGTCGTCGTCGTCGTCGTCATTGCATGCGGCGCAGAGATGCAAACGCAAACGTTAAGCGCTTTTTGCCTTCCTGTGCATTTATTTTCGAATTATTGCACACAGCAGTTCTTCTCTTGAGTCATTCTTCCGCATTCTTGCATGAAAATGACCGTTGGACTTTGGTAGCATTGAAGCCACCTTATTTGGCAAAAATTAGCGATGCCTTTGTGTACCGACATTGTATGCAGATGGCACAGGCACACCCTACCGCCTAGATACTTATACATATTAGACCTCATGAGGATGAGGGCACTGCAGCTGATAACAAAAGACCCAACTCGAACTGCATTCCAAGCATACCACACAGACACAGACGACGACGACGACGACGAAGACGAAGACGGTTTTTCATATTCAAATGGAGTTGAGCTCTCCACACTTAACATAACAACAATGCACAATGCTGCTCCAATGGACAAATGGTGAACGAGCGGCCTAGCGGTGGCGGTGGCTGGTTGACTGGTGATGATGTTGTCGCTGCAACTTCAAAAGCTGAGCAAACAGAAGACCTGGATACGGAGACGAGACTCGGAGATGCAAATGGAGTGGGTGCGAAATGGGAGATGGGAAAGCAATCGCCCAAGTCTGAACAAATGAGAGATTCTTCAGTTCTCACCTTCAAAAAAAAAAATCATTTATACAAATCGGCCAAGAAAACTCTGGTAGTAATTCCTACAAGATATTTAAATATACTTTGGACTGCAATATAAACGTGCTTATTATATAGAATCGATTTGATCGATGCGTATCAATTGGATTATTAATCACAGAGGCAATCCCGGAAACGAAATGTCGGATAGATGAGTTAAGTTAGGTGTCAGGGTATGTCTAATATTAAACTAGAAAGTGCGCCACGAGCTAAAGTAAGATTAAGGGACAACAACTTCCACAAAACCTTCGAAATAACTTTAAAGATTTATCAGGGCTGCAAAACGGTTTTCAAACCGAACCTTAAACCGAAAGACTGGAGACAGCTAAAGCTATAGCTAAACCTGATCCTGTTCCGAACCAAAATGTTTGGTTCTTTTTAACAAAAAGTACAGATAACCAAAAATTTGCTCTACTATGCAAATCCTTCTTAAATGACTGAGAAAAAACACAAAATACACTGAGAAAAAAAATCAATATAAAATCTAGATTGAAAATTTCGTTTTCAAAAACCTTACAAGCTTAAAAAAACAAGATTGAATATCCTTGAAATGAGCTTAGAAATCTTAAAAACAAGATTTATCATCTCTCTCGGCTGCGAAAATCTCTGAAGAATTCCAAATAACTGCTTATCCTTGTGGGAAAATAGTTTTTCACTCAACTCAACAAATTAGTTCCAAAGGCTAACCAAATATTATGACGATCAATGAATGCATCTTCCATTCCCACAAAAATATCTCACGCTATCTCAACACACACACAGACCCAAGTATCGATACAAATTGATTGCATATTTACAGTAATAGTAATCCGAAATCCTGTTCCAGGAAAACCTTAGGTCAGTCTTGAAGTTGTGTGTCGCCATCTCTTTGTTTGTAATCAACACATCACTTCCCACACTTGAAGGGACGGCATTGATCCTTTGATATTTGGCACACCCACGCACTCGCTCTGACACTCTAATCTATGGCACAGGAAGTGCTTGTCAGCAAAAAAACTGATTACAGTACGTGGTGGTCCCTCTGTCCCTGCAGCAGCAGCAGCATATTCCACGAAAACTGCTGCTTTCCCGCATTAACCCAAAAACCGCCAGCTAGGTTCTCGAGAAGCCTGTCTGCTCCTATTTCTCTCTCAATGACTTCCACGAATTTTGCAAGCTATCGCTGCGGAAACCGATGTGGCCAGTGGCCAAGTATGTCACACGCAGCGAACACAGCAGGCTGATACCAAACCGGAGTCGATACGACAGAAATATGCCCAATTTGTTTGTTATGCATTTTTCTTATTCATCTTTTTGAAAACACCGCCTACAATGCAATCTCATTATTATACCCGGGACACTTGAGAGTTTGGTCTGGTCTGGTCGGCTAGTCTAGGTCATCGATCGCATTGTGTCTAGCGGGTGTCTGTCTCTTTGTGTGTGTGTGTGTGTGTGGGAATGTGATTGTAGGGAGTTCCCACTACTAGAAAGCATTTTGGCCCAACAAAAAGAGTCCATTTATAAGAAAAACTAACACTGGAATAATGGAAGGCAACCATATTTAGAAAGTCTCAAAAGCATTTAATCCTGCTTTGAAATTATTCATTGCGAGCTAACTGTCCAAAATCGCACATATTTCGTTATGCAAGACCTTGCCAATGCTTAGCACAGATTTTCGTATGGAAAAGAACAAAACAAAAAAGTTTTTCTCACTAAAACTAGTTTTTCGACCGATAGTTCCTATGGCAGCTACATGCTATAGTCATCCGATCCGGACGGTTCCAACAAATGTGCAGCGTATTTGTACCAAAAGGCTTCGAGCAAAGTTTGGTTAAGGTAGCTTTAAAACTGACGGAGGAGATAGCATAGAAACAGACGGACGGACAGACGGACATGGCTATATCAACTCAGCTCGTCATGCTGATCAAGAATATATATACTTTATGTGATCGGAGATGCTTCCCCTTCTATGCGTTACAAACATTTGGACAATTTTAATATACGCTCTGCAAGGGTATAAAAAGGTCCCACAGCCTATTTACATAGACCACACAAATGTGCTGTTAAGCGTAACATTATCCTTATTTCTTCTGTTAAGTGTGGCGAAATCGTTAATTCTGCGGGGTGATGACATGACTCCGACGACATAATTACAGTTTCGAGTTAAATAATGTCGTTTTGTTTTGTCGGAATAATGTCGTTTCAAAACGACATAATTTCGATCGAAAACGACATAATTTCGATTCCAAATGTACAGGGCGAAATTATGTCGACGGAATTATGTCGCAATGCCACTTCTGCTTTTTCCTCCCTTAATTTTTGTATGAAACTTCTCGTTACTTAGCAAGTCCGTAAATGCTTTAAGGAGCTCAGACACAAACTTTAAACGATTCTTAGAAGATGTTAACCGGCCCTAAATTTAAAGTTTATTTAAACAAAGCTTTTGAAAGAAGAGAAATCGGCCCTTAGTTTGAGTAATTATCGTACACTGTGAAAAAAATCAATCTAAAATCATGATTATAATCTTGAAACGAGACGAAACAGTGTCAGAAATCGACAGAGACGAGGTAATCTTAACCAAAGACTTCATTCTCGACTTCAATCTTAATCCAACAATATTGAATTAAGATCGCTTATACTCGACTTTAAGATGAAACCATCTCATTTTTTAATATGAAAAAAAACACAAAAATAAATTAAGCAATTTGTATTTTTTAGGTGATGGGTGGGGGAAAAAGAGGTGGTGTGATTGGTTGGTTGGTTTAGTTAGCTGTTTTAGTTATTAACATTAACATTTTTTTCTGTCTGAAAAACTTATATAAATTGTAAAATATTAATCTGCCGATACTGGAACTTGAGCTCAGTATCTTCTGCGTACTGAAACACTAAAACCACCGCTTTACCACCGAGCGTCAACTGTTAGGTTCAACCAGTTGCAGTATAAGAGCAGAGATTTTCGCAGCCGGAGTTTTTATCAAGGCTGCAAACCTCTAAAATTCTGCAGAAGGTTCGGTCCGGGGGTTCGAAGCCAATGTAAAGTTCTAGGATCGGATCGCGGACCGGTTCCTAGGACCCCTGAACCCAAGGTTTTGGTTCGAACCTGGGTTCGCTTGAACAAAAAAGAATACTTTGACTTTCGATTTATTAATTCTACGTTGATAATGAAATTTATATACCTCTCTGTTCATATACTTAATCATAAAGTTCAATACTTAAGTTATTGTGAATATCAAATCCATTAGCTGACATTAACAATTTTTAGGAACTACTTAGTTTAAGCATTATATCTTCCAGGAGCAGAAAGAACAAACTCTAAGTCCTCTACGCAGTTGTGATGTAACGAGAAGTAAAGTAAAAAGTAAAGTTCACAACTGCGTATAGGACTTAAGTGTTGAAACTGATACCAAAATTTTTTTGTCTTCGTTTTTATGACCTTTCGAAAATTTTAGAACATTTGTCAATGTATGTAATGTATGTGGTGTATGATAATTTCCGAAGAAATCTATAACATCATTCATCTATTGCTTTCATCAGCTACTCTTCTTCGCAATCAGACGTTGAGTCAGTTGCTTTGCCACTGTTTTTTGTAAGCAAAATTCGAAATCTTGGGTCTGAGAATACTGAAGCCAATACTAGTACTGAACTCATTATATAAGAATGTTTTTCGGGGCACTTAGATAGTAATAAACAATGAAAAACCAAGCGTAATATAAAACCCTTGGTAGTAATTGTGATCTATACTGTCCGTTCAAATCCAAGTTGATTCATCTTCTTTCAGTATAATCTATCATCATCCTCATACTTTATCTTGTCACTTTACATCAAAAATTATTCACGCTTAGTTAGAAATGCAATCGATTATAGTAAAATCTCCAGAGATTTCCAATATTTCGTTGAATAAATTAATTAAATTGGTGAACCGAACCTCATTTTTCGATAAAGTGGTCCGGTTCGGGTTCAGGTTCGAGGAGTCAAAAATATAGAGCTCTTGGTTCATGGTCCGGTTCGCGAACCCTAAAAAACCCGAACCGAACCGGTTTTCAGGGGTTCGGTTCCGGACCGGTTTGCAGCCTTGGTTCTTAAACTGCAACTGGCTGCCCTTAACAATTGACCCCCTACGGCAAAATCGAATAATCGGCCGTGCCAATGTGTTATTGAACGAAGAGGTCGTGGTTCGAGTCCCAGGAGGGGGGTGGTGGGTTGCATTGCAACCGAAAATTCTTTATTTTTGTTATTTTTTAGCTAAGTTGCGAGATGATAAATCTTATTTTTAAGATTTCTTAGCTCATTTCAAGGTTTTTCAATCTTGTATAAGCTTGCAAGATTCTTAAAAACGAGATTTTTAATCTAGATTTTAGATTGATTTTCTTTTCTTAATGTACAGTTGATTTGGGTATGTCCATGTTTCACAGCACTCATGCTAATCTTTTTCCATTCCACCTGGCAAACAACATCTTAGAATCCTGACGAATCTCTGGGAATAACATGTGCATCAAAACTAAGTAATTATACAATTAAAAGTATTAACGTTTATAGAGTGTATAAAGTTTATTGTCAATTTGTCTTATATTGATGGACAGATTTTCGTTTTCTTAATCAACATTTTTGTTGTTGTTGTTGTTGTCGTTGTTGTTGTTGTTGCTTTGCTTGATTATGCTCGTTTATAATTTGCTTGATGTGTGGTATCTGAAAGTTACGAATAGTGCCATGCTTATTTGTCTATCTATTGGATTGTTTGTCTCTCTGTCTGTCTGTCTGCCTGCTTGTCTATTTGACTAACTGTCCGTCGGTTCGGCCTTTGTCCCCTCTCCGCTCTGCTCTATCCCCATCCCCATCTCCATCCCCATTCCTCACCTCCCCCCGCGCCGTTTGTCTAGTTGAGTTGTTTTTGTTATGGTTGGCCCATTACTGCATTCCACATGCACAGTGTTTGCCTTGATGTTTTTAGGGTGTTGCTGCTGTTGTTGTTGTTGTTGTTGTTTGTTACAAAATCATTCATCGTACATACATATTGAAATTGTAAAAAGGCAACAACAACTACAACAGCTACGCTGATAGAAACATATAAAAATTCTTTGCATTCCAATGAATCATGCTCTTGCTGGTGCTGCGGCAAACTACTTCAACTTGGTACTTGGTTGATGTAAACTTTAATTAGGTAACATTGAAGTATGTGTAGGTATGCTCTGCCCATGCCTCTGCTCCGTCTCTGCTCCGTCTCTGCCACTGAAAAGTCGCCTCAAGTTGTTTCGTATGCAAGTTCGTTGCTGTTATTATTAATGTACGCTATGGCTATGGAGCGACGGCAATCGTGGAATTGGAAGAAGGCACGCAGCAAACGCATGAAACCAACACCAACACCAAGACCTAAAAGTATCTAAAAGATACGCATGCATGTCTGTGCGCCCAACACTACACTGAAAGAAATGTCAAATTAATAGACCATGACAAATGCTTTTGTGATTTACCAGAATGACTCCAAAACTGCCACAAAAGTACTTAGTAACATGCTCGTTTGATAGCAGATTGGACTTTGCACATCAATTCGAGTAGACGGGAGAGTCCGTCTATCCGTCGATTATCTGTGTGTTTTTGTATCAGCAAACCAGATCAGAGGGAGATAGTAGGAGCTTTGGATTCGAGAAGGATTGGAGTGAAAATTAACCACCCGAAGGCTTTAGACTTGCTTATACCAAAAACTCGTACGCACTCAATGAAGTTTTTGATGGTGCCAAAAAAGAGGTGAAGCAGTTGTTAAACCTTTTACGTCCTCAAAAATTAGGTTTACTTTTCAGAAAAAAAATTGAATTTCAAATTTTGTATATGTTTTTATAGCGAAGCTCTTATACGAACTGTATATATTCCTATATATTTGTCTTCTTTACCTTCTAACCTTTCTGGCGCCTCTACCTCTAATGTTGCGTAAAAAAACTAATGTCCTCTTCTTTTGCCTTCTGCTTGCCTATCAAAATGTACGTGGTCTTAATCAGGACTGCAAACCGAAAAATTTTTTCGGAACCTCCCTTTTGCTGGATCGAATCAAAATTTAACAACGGTTAAGGTTCGGAAATTTGAGGTTCGAGGTTTGTGGGCGTTGGTTTTGGTTCGAACCTTGGTTCGTTGCACGTTTTTCTCAATATATTTTAAATAATAATACATTAGGTATACACTTGACGCCTAGATACATTGTTAGTCCGCATTTACAGGGTGAAGCAAACTGCATGAAGTTCTTCATGTAGTTTTTGGTTGCAGGGAAGAGGTGTAGGGAAGCAGTCGAAGCAGGAAAAGCTTCATGGCAAGCTGGCAATGAAGTTTTTCGATATGTATATGTATAAGATGAAAAATTATTGCCAGTTTTCTCTGATGTAGTGTCTGTTTATGTTCTGTACCAAAGGTACAAAGAATATTTGTGCAAATGTATGTAGACGCCAGAACAAAGCATCTCTGGCCCTATAAAGTGTAAACATATATTCACTTTCTCATGTGCAAAGGTCTGTTCCCATTTCCGAGTAGAATTCCGAATCATTTTCATTATGATGTTCCCGTTTCCGAATGAAATTGAAATCGATTTTCTTTTCGAATGAATGTTCGAATCGTTTTCGGATTTTAATTCAGCTGAATGGCAACCTTAACAATTTCGATCAACCCTTCGCATGCGCTGATGCGGAATTGCGAACGGCTCGGTTTCATTTCGATCGTTTTTGCTTTCGTCTACATGCAATTTCTGAGGTAAAACTTTGAAAAAATTGATTTTAAATCAAGTTGTATGCTCAATATATCTATGGATACTTTAAAAACTTCACAATATTTGACTTGTAAAAATAAAAATGTAAATGTATAACCGAATTGAAACCGAATAACTTGATCGTTTATCGAAAACGGGAACAGCTACCAATTCCGATTCCGCCTGATCTGATCGAAATCGAAAACGGGAACAGACCTGATAGTCTGGCTTGACCGACTTTCCGTAGTGTTATATTTCTAATTGTCGACTCTGCTGTTACGTACATAGAAGGGAACCCAATTGCTAAATTTTAATGTGTATCATCTTTTTTTTTGAACCGAACCAAAAGCTTGGGTTCGGAACGGGTTCGGGTTCATCTATTTTCTTCATAGTGGTTCGGTTCAGGGTTTGGTTTACAGTAAAAAAAGAACCCGGAATTCCGGGTTCGAACCGGTTCGGTTCAAAACTGATTTGCAGCCCTGGTCTTAATTCTAAATTAGCTAAACTCTTTGTAGACAGTATATCTTTTGATTTTCATGTTCTTGTTTTCACCGAGACGTGGTTAAAATCTAACATCTCTGAATCAACAGTTTTTCCCACTAAATACACCACTTATAAATGCGATCGCTCTTCCCGCGTTGGGGGTGGGGTTTTAATTGCTGTGGATTCCGTCCTTTCGTTCCCCATGACATTGAATTTATAAGTGTTAAAATAACTTTTTCTACTTTTACGGTATTTATTATTTTAAATTTATTTAGTTTATAGTTTAACAATATTCTGTTTAACTTTAAGAAGGCCTACCTAGAAACGACAATAAATTATCTTTTACAAACAAAGAGGAGTGAGTTGAGAGAGTATAATAATGCAAGTTATAGTTTAAACAAAGGTTTCGGAAGGGCTCGTGATGAGCGTAGTTTGTTAGGCAAGGCTGTAGATAAATAGGATAAAAATTTCTGGTAACGCGTTGTGGGACAGCAAGACTTATATTAGATAACAAAGCGATAGAGTCGATTACTCCTAACAGGAGATTATGAATAAAAAGGACACCATGGCAAGTTCTGCGGTTCTTAAGAGAAGGCAGGTTGATTAAGCGTAATCTGTCCTCGTAAGGAGGAAGATGTGTGGAACGATCCCAGTTTAAGCCTCGGAGAGTGAAAATTAAGAACTGCTTCTGAACCGATTCCAGTTGATCTTGATATTTTTGATAGTATGGAGACCAGACACACGACCCATATTCAAGGATTGGTCTTACCTGGGAAACATACAGTTGCTTAGTGACGTAGGGGTCATTAAATTCCTTGGACCATCGTTTAACGAACCCGAGAACTCCCATTGCCTTGATGACCGCTATATGACTATTGAAACACAACTTGGGTACAAATTGTACACCCAAATCATCCACTTCCGGCATGCCCAAAAGCAGCAAACAACAGAGCACTCACCAGTACTCACAAAGATAAGCACCAATACCAATAATGAAATTGTTGTTGGTCAGTTTGCTTGCGCTCGCAAACACCAATCAAAGAAGAGAACAAAACCGGTTTTTGTTCTACGCGTCGCATACACACGAAATCGTTAGCGTGTGTGTCGTTTTGTATGCCTCGCGCCCTGCATGTATACGATCATTGATTTCCTATATTTGGTGCAATTACAATAACAAAACGTACCCAAAGAGCATACGGCTGGGCATCGCTGATCCACTTTATCAATTCGTTCCAATTGGATGGTATCAATCATATAATCAAACTCATATGGTCATACATTTACACTTGCTGAGATTAAGAGGAAGCCTATTCACCGAGCACCAGGTGTTAAGAGAGCTTAAATCGGATTGGAGGAGGAGAGGAGACGCCGGGTGATTATACGACAAAGTTTTAGATCCTCGGCATACATTAATTCTTCTTCTAGTTCCAATCCCGAGTGGGACATGGGTTTGCTCAGAGAGTTGGGTCGCTGGCCCTACTCCCTACTATCCTGGTGATGGGGGTGCCATCTTATAGTCCAGGCCCTATAGTAATCAAGCTTCAGCGATTTCTCAGCCTACTTACCGAAGACGCACTAAAGCCAATTCGGCTTCTTGATTCGCCTTCTCACAATTAGCTCACCACGAACCGGAGTCCGTGGCTACCCAGAGGAGACTTGACTCGTTTTATGGAGTCGGAAGTTCGTGAGCTGCTTGAGCCGACCATACAAGTTCAGTCGACTCCGTCCCCCAAAACCTGTGGGATATCGTTTATGAATAGGTTAAATAGTAGTGGGCCTTGGGGAACCCCTGATAGTACATTAATGGAGCTGGATAGTATAAATTTGAAACGAATTCGTTGAGATAGATCGCTTAGATATGACTTGATCCAGTTGAGGAGGAGTGGAGGAAAGCCAAGCAAACTCAATTTATGTACTAAAAGCGCATGGTTTACGGAGTCAAAAGCCTTGCTGAAATCAGTATAAACTACATCAGTTTGCCGCTTATGAACAAATCCATTTTGTTTACCAGAGTAGTAAATTCCAGTAAATTCGTAGATATAGAGTGATTCTTCATGAAACCATGCTGAGATTTGGATATTACCGAGCGACAAAAATGTTGTAGTTGGGAAGTCTGGATCTTTTCAAGAAGCTTTGGAATATCCGATAGTTTCCATACACACCTGTAGTTCGATATAATTGACTTTGGACCCTTCTTATGAATAGGAATAATGTTGTTCCTACATTCCTCCACATTCCGATACCACAATTTTCTCCTCTCACCTCTCTGCCATTGAGTCGATCTCTCTGTTATTATCAAACGTGAGTGACCTATTGATTGTTTTTGGTGACTTTAACTTGCCTGAAGTTATGTGGTTCACGAATAGTGATTCGAATGCGCTTTTACCTTCAAAGTCCCATGATTTTACCTATTTGAGTTTTCTTTGTCACAAATCAATCCTATTTGCAACTCGATAAACAGATCTCTTGATTTATGATTTAATTTTTTTGTTGGATCCCACGGCCATGTAGCATCTAGAATTGAACCGTTGGTTGTTCCTAAAG
This sequence comes from Lordiphosa magnipectinata, assembly GCA_037044535.1. Taxonomy (NCBI): domain Eukaryota; kingdom Metazoa; phylum Arthropoda; class Insecta; order Diptera; family Drosophilidae; genus Lordiphosa; species Lordiphosa magnipectinata. The sequence continues at coordinate 120,497 of JBAMBO010002517.1, read as the reverse complement.
GACCCCTTTCATCTTATATTGGAACTTACTATTGAATGGCCCTCTCGGGTGTGCTCTGCTTCTGCAGATTCGACGGCTAATACCCGTTGTTTTCAAAAAACAGATTTTTTAAAACTTAACCATTTAATTTTTGAAACCGATTGGTCTCAATTGTACACTTGTAAAGATATTGATGTTGCCATACAACTTTTTTACTTGTATTCGCTTTTTGATGTTTATGTTCCACTTGAGCTCCCTCGCTATCCTAATAGGCAGGCTTGGTTCACAAGAGAACTAATAAATTTGAGAAACAAGAAGTCAAGGTGTTTCAAAAAGTATAAGAATACGAAAAAATCATCTGATTTCTCCCGTTATTAATTAGATTTAATGTTAGATTTAATGTGCTTAACGCACAATGTTAAAAAGACTATCTTAACCGTTGCAGGCTTTAATTCTCGCACAATCCAAAGCTGTTTTATACGTTTGTTAACTCTAAACGCAAATCTTCCACTATGCCCTCTTCTGTGCGGTATGGTAATGCGAAAGCAAACACCGATCAGGCCATAGCCGATCTGTCAACCTACTCGTCTTCTAGCTTCTTTGCCAATCAACCATACCCCTATCAGTTGAATGGGTCTAATTGTATTTTTAGCCCTGTAATTACTGAAAGCTCTCTCCTTTGCGATCTTAGCTCTGTTAAACCTGTGTATGCACCGGGACCCGTTGGAGTACCTGCTTCTGTACTTAGGTTTTGTATGCTGATGCACTTTATAAGCCTATTCATAAATTATTTGAATTGGCTCTTGAGTCATCCTCTTTCCCTGTGTTGTGGAAGGAATTTTATATCATTCCTCTATATAAAAAAAGTCGAGTTGTTGAGAATTATAGGGATATTTCCAAGTTGTCTGCAATTCCTAAAGCTTTTGAGAGAATTATGACATCTCAACTGCAACATTTATGTAGTTCCATCACCCTACCAACATGGATTTGTGAAGCGTCGTTCTACCACCAATAACTTATAAGAGCTTATATCATTTGTGATCAAAGGGTTCTTAGTTAAGATGCAAACTGACTTCATTTATACTGATTTAAGTAAGGCTTTTGATGCTGTTAATCACATCTTGTTGCTTCATAAACTGAGTTTAATTGGTTTTCCAATTAACCTTCTTAGTTGGATCTCTGATTACCTAAGTTCTAGAACACAAAAAGTTATATTTTGTAATTCATATTCGAAACTAATCCAGGTTACCTCTGGAGTACCCCAAGGTAGTCACTTGGAACCATTGCGTTTTACTCTCTTCATAAAGGATCTTCCGTCAGTCTTGACTCACTCTTTTGGATTTGGTTTCCCGCTATAATTTGCAAGCTGACTTGGATGCATTTCAGTCTTGGTGTATAGATAATCTATTAAACCTTAACAGTTCCAAGTTTAAGGTTATGCATTTTACAGAAGCTTGCCACAATTCTCCACTTATATGCTTGATAATGTCCCACTTGAGTGCCTAAATGATTCAGCCAATGAGGTAAATGATCTTGGGGTTATTCTTGATCACCGACTTAAATTTGACTCTCATGTTACTGCTACTGTTTGTAAGGCCAGGAGTGTTCTTGGGTTTATTAAGCGCTGGTCGAAGGAATTTGATGATCCCTATACGACAAAGATTTTGTACACTTCTCTTGTCCACCCGATTCTCGAGTATGGATCATGTGTGTGTGGACTCCGCAATATTCGACCCATCAAGATAGAATTCAATCTGTGCAAAAACAGTTTCTATTGTTTGCTCTTCGTGGTCTGGGCTGGAATCCTGAAGCTTCTCTTCCTGCTTTACAAATTTCTTATTTAGAGCTTATTTAGCCCGTAGTTAACATTACTTTATGTTCTTCCTACGCGATTTCGTGTCACACGTTAGTGGCTGCGTTTCTCGGTCGGTTGGGCGGGAGGTGGGCTGCTATTTTGCCAGGGGTTCGCGCGTAACAAGCTTCGGCTTGGTGTCGCATGGGCCAGTTGAACGTACTGCGCATTGTACGTCAACGTCCAACGTAAAAAACCCAATCTCTACTAAGAATAAAAGTAGACCGACCGAGTTTACTTTTGGTCCTTTGAGTCGGATTGGAGTTTCACAAATTAAGTAATATATAAACACAATCGGTGTTGAAATTGAAACAACAAGAACCATAAGAAATAGAAAGAAAAACCGATTTTGTGTGTGTGTGTGCTTGTGGCTGTCTGATACACACGAAATCATTCAAACACATCTGTTGTTGTTGCGTTCGAAATTGCAAAAGCATAGGAGAGAAAAAGAAGAGAGAACACATATGAAGTTGTTGTTGCACTATGCTTAGGCTTGTGCTATGCGTGAGCGCTAAACACCTTAACGCAGCGACTTTCTCTCAGTGCATAGGTTGTACCATGACTAGTTCTGCTAGAGTATTACTGGTATGGTTACGCTTGCAAGTGTGCGTGTGTGCGTGTATGAGTGTAATTGTAAATAATGATGATAACGCGATTATATGCCTGTTAAAGGAATTTATTGTAATTCTCTAGCCACTTTTTTAAGTAAGAAATTAAACCAAAACTAACTGGTTAGAAATATTTGAAATGCCTTCCAAATGGTGGCTAAGGATGGTGTTACAATTGTTGTGGTTTTTTTTTTGTGGCCAAACGGTGTGCCAAAGCAAAACACAAAACCTTCAGTGTCGCATGCCAAGCGCCAACGACAACCCCGACCCCGCAACACGTCAATGGCTGTCGCTGTCGCTGCCGATGCCGCTGCCGCCGCCGTGTCCGCGTCCAACTCTCTGCCTGCAACGACGCCACGCTGAAAATTGTGAATGAAATGACGGCGGAGGTCTAAAACTCTAACCTCTTTCGCTGGAATGTGGTATTGCGACGTGCCACCGCAACTGGTTTGCAACGCGGCCTCCCCTCCCCCCCCCAACCCCTGCGCCCGTTAGCCCCAGCTATTGAAGTCGCAGTCGACGTCGTCGCAGTCTCTCTCGCTCTCAGTCTGTCGTTGTTCATTATCGCTTTGCTGGCAAGGGTGGCCCCCCCTTTTGCCCCTCTTCATCAATATGTACCCATACTCTACCCCTACCCCGTACCTCTACCCTTACCCGTACCCTGCTGTATTGTGTCGTATCTCGTATCTGCGCACTACGTGATCGTCGACGTTGTTGTTGTCGCGATTAGTATTTGCCTTAGTATATGTGTTTGAAAGAGAGAGCGCCTATGTGTCTGTGTAGGTGATAAATTGGCGTATTGGTGTGGGTGTGAGAGCGATCAATTGGCGTTTGTGTGTGAGAGCGCTGTTGCGAGTAGCTTTTTGTTAGTTTTGACATTCCTGTTGTTGTTGTTGTTGTTGTTATTATTTGGAGAGCCTTTGCAGCTTTCGTCGAACATGCTTTTTGGGGGTGCACGAGAAGTGGGAGGGCTTCGCTTATTTTGCTCTTTGCTGTTTTGTTGTTGCTGAAAAAAAAAACATAATGGCGGCGATTTTATAAATTTTTATAGAAAACTCAAAAAATTGCGTTGTAACAAATTATTTAAACTTTTTTTTTATTACTTTTGTTGTCCCCCCCATACATCTGTTATATATATTAGTTTCTTTTTATTTGTTTTTGTGTCAATTGGGAAATTACATTTTTGTAAAGTTTTTGCATTTCATTGTACTAGGACTAGAAAACGTCGTTGTTGAAATTAATTTTTGCATTTCGAGAAACAAAATAAATTGTCAATTTAAAGAAAACGTGTTTTTCTTTTAATCAAAAATTAATTTTTGAACTACCGACTTCTTTAATAACACCATCTACACAACATTTTTGAACTCGTTCATCGCTTCAACGTTTCAAAATTTAGTTACAGTCACGATATGTACTATACAGTTGGCTGGAACAGACAACTTTAGAATATTTGGATTCAGGATTTACTGGATGTCCCTCTTCAAATGGCGCTGCCAATCAAACCTATCATATTTGAGGAGGTCAAAGGTGAAATAGAGAAGACGAATTGGACAATAGGACAAAAAAACTTATAGCCACTCAAGGCAATATTGTTCTTGTTGCTTATCTATAATGCAGCCCTACGCCTCAGCTACTTCCCCCATGCATGGAAAAGTGTTGGAAACAGAGAAAGGAAACTGCCACCAAACTTACATGCAATAGTTGGGTTGGAGTGGATTGGGGTTGCATTGGCGACCATTGTCTTAAAGGAACAGGTTGGGCCACTCATAGGCCAAATAAGACCATCACTGAACCGTTTAGATTAAACATAACTACATAGAAGTTGCATTTAGAAGTCTCCCCCGTTCATTGCGTTCATTGCAAAGCAAAGGCATTTTTTGGTGGCATCGTCAATTGTGATTTCTTGTAACTTTTGATTAAGAGAATCATGTTATGAAGCTCTGTTATAAGTTATCCTGTCTTACTTCTTTCATAGGTCATCCACCACTAAGTTAATCCATGAGGTGTGGCTCTGTGTGCTCTTACTACGCACGTCAAACTCGTCTACAATCCACAGGCCATCTGCCAGGTACCTCTTGACTATGGCTTAGCTACACACTTCATTTCCTGGGGGTAAAGTGCAAAAATTAAAAACTTTTTTTGAATAGAATCAAGTTGGTCCTGAAATTTTTGGTTATGCGGTGACCAAACTCACGACCTATATTCAAGTATTGGTCGAACTAGTGAAACGTATAAATGTTTAGTGAGATACGGATCGTTAAATTCCTTGGACCATCTTTTGATAAACCCAAGAACACCCTTAAAGTTAAAGCTTAACTTGGGGACAAAGCGAACGCCCAAATCATCAACCTCGTAAATGCGTTCAAGAGGATTGTCATTAATCAAAAAGTCGTATAAATACGACAGAGCTCGATGAAAAGTCATACATTTACACTTTTCAGCGTTTAGTGGAAGGGAATTAACCTAACACCAATGTATGCAGAGAGTTTAAGTCCAATTGAAGAAAGAGAGGAGACAACGGGTCCTTGTAGGACAAGCAGAGTTTTAGGTCATCCGCGTACATCAAAGTATGCGAATGAAGCAGGACGTGAGGGATGTCGTTAATGAACAGATTAAAAAGTAAAGATCCAAGATGACTACCCTGAGGTACCACAGAGAGAACGCTGATGAATTGAAACGGACCCGCTGGGAACGGTCTGTCAAATAAGCCTTTATCCAGTTTAGAAGGTTCAGAGGAAAACCAGGCAGATACAATTTGTGAAGGAGGAGATCATGATTGACAGAGTTAAAGGCCTTGCTAAAATCAGTATAAATAACATCTGTCTGCAGTTTATTAATAAAAACCCCTATTCACAATAGAAGTAAATTCAAGCAGGTTTGTAGAACCAGAACGCTTTTTCATAAAGTCGCGACAGGAGTACTGTATTTGAGATGCTATAAGCATTTCAAAAAGCTTAGGAATGTCTGATAGTTTTGAGATACACCAATAATTTGTTACTGACGATCAGTGTTGCCAACGCCTCTACACAACAAAAAAAGGATGGTTGAACCCAGAAAAAAAGACAGAAAACGGACAGATAATTCTTATAAAAGGTTACAAAAACAGTACAAACAATGTTTCCTTATTAATATAATATAATAAAGCCTTAATGAATATGAAAAAGTTTATAGTTGGCGACCATTCTAAATTGTTGAAATTTGAGTTTAGCCGGCTTTCGGTTGCTCACCATCATCTTCAGGAACAATTAATATACACGTCTGTAGCGTCTGACGTGAATTTCGAATATCTTTGTTTTCGTCTAATTCATATCGAGAGTGGTATTATCAGCATAAATTTCGTGTGCATATGATGCATTCGTTCCAATTAACTAAAGACATTGCTAGTGCAGTCTCCTGACGACAAGCTGCTGAGGTTGAAAGTGGCTGAAACTGCATTTTGTATGTGTTTTCATGGTCAATCTTTGGATTTAAACTGCAATTGCAGTATTTGCAGTTTCTCCGGATCCGGATAATTGGCATCCCGGCACATCGAATTCTTCAATTCAATCGAAGTTTTTGATTGTAAACGTCTTTCGGCACGTTGATACTTTAAAGCGCAATGAACCGATATTCGATACGTCTGATTTCGATTACACGCAAATAAAACAGGGTTGCATCGCTTTGAAAAATTATAGTCTAAGTCGGAAAATCAATATGAAAGCCACATAGTTGAAATTGATAAAAAGCCTTAAAAGAATTAAAAAAAGTATGAATAAAGGATAAAACAAAATTAAAAAGGCTTTTTTCGGATAGGGGACGTTTCAAAAGTTTTCCGGAAATCGCAGTTTAAAAAAGGACAGATCTGTCCGCAAAAAGGATAAATTGGCAACACTGCTGACGATTTAGCTCCTTTTTTATGAATAGGAATGACAAAAGATTCCTTCCAATCGTTGGGAAACTTACCTCGCTCAAGTGATAAGTTGAACAGCCTTAAAAACGGGAAGCATAAAGAACTTGCAAGCACACAGCTTGGTACATTGTCTGGTCCAGGAGTATATGATGTTTTAATCGAACGAATACCCGAAAGCAGACACTCTAAATCCAAAAAAGGTGGATGGATGCTGTTAGAGTGGGTAATAGAATAGGGATACGGGTTTATGGTACCAAAACTAGTCGATGAAACGGAATAGCAACGCTGAAAAAATGCTGCGAATAAATTGGCGATGTCAGCATCATTACTAGCAGTCACATTATCGAGCGAAAGCGATGGAGTTAACGAAGTTAACGTTAAGATACTAATGGAGGGAAGGACAAAAGGACCCCTTTTGGGGTTTTGCTGAAAGCTAAGCAGATAATTATTGTAGCATTCTGAATTATGCAGCAACAACTTTGAACGGGCCACTGAATATCTAGAGGTACATAGAAAATCCATTTTCCCAGTTGACTCCCGCGGGGAGGGTTCAATTAGTGAAAAAGTGGATCGGCTAATCAGTCTATTAAGACTGAAAAAGAAGATCAGTAACTTGCTCTAAAGTGGAAGATCGACGAAAGGGATGAAATGTTCAGGCTCAATTACAGTAGAATTGAGCTCCGTAAAGTATGCAATGTCGGATTTATCTACATTTCCGAATTTTCTTCCTCTTTAGATTCGTCTTTCAAAACGGTCTCAAAAAACTATTTTCTTCACTAATTATACTCTGTACCGAAGGTACATAGAGTATATTAAGTTTGTGCAAAAGTATGTAACAGGGAGAAGGAATCGTTTCCGACCCTATAAAGTATATATATTCTTGATCAGCATCAACAGCCGATTCGATATAGCCATGTCCGTCTGTCCGTCCGTCCGTCTGTCCGTCTGTCCGTCTGTCCGTCCGTATGAACGAAGAGATCTCAGAGATGGTAAGAGATAGAGGTTTGACATGTATGGGACATATATTTCTTATACTTGCAGGCAGATCAAGTTTATTTTAAATTTTTGCCACGCCCCCTCCCGCCCCCGTAATTTGGAAAAAACTTCATATCTCCTACAGTTTTGGAGATAGATTGTTCGTTCCTTCTAGAGATACCTTGTAAACAAAATTATTTATCGATTTGCTGAAGGAATGATCAAGATCGGATGAACGATACTCAAGTTATGGACAAAAAACGGCCAGTTAACACCATCCACCCCCCCACCAACAACCACAGCAACATACCCTAACCGTTCAACACAGGCAATCTTAGTGCGAGAGAGAAAGAGAGAGAGAGAGAGAGAGAAACTTAGAGAGCGCACCGCGTTGTGCGCGGGGTGTTAACTATCCGTTTGACTCCTGAGCAAATGCGAGTGTAAGGGTACAGAGTATGTTATAGTCGGGCTTGACCGACTTTCTTTCTTGTTTTATAATGGGTTTTTGCGACCTGTTTTTGATTTAGTCAAAGTTTTTGTTTGTGCTGGCTCAAAGGTCAGGTCAAATCAATACAATTTTTAAACAGAGATAACTCACAACATTTCGGAATAGCAATTGGTAAGCCTGTACAGGATGTTTCGGAATTAACCACAATTCACTCATCAGCAAGCCCTAGTCAAACTCTCTATTTAAACGGTCGACTTGGCCGAATAAAGACTTGAGACTAATTTTATTGTAAATTTTTTAACATAACTAGCAACTACAAGGTGCCTGGTCTGAAGAATTAGACGCATGTTATGTGCTGGTATTAAGCTAAGATGTTTGATTGTTTTGATATTAATGTTTATCGATATACATGCCGCCGATAAACGAGATTGGTACCAGGGCTACGCACGAGTGACTTACAGCGTCGTGCTGGTTCACTAGTTCCGAAGGTTCAGGAAGTGAGCGGCTCAAAATTTGAAATTGTTACCGTCCTGGGCGAATAGTGGCTCAAAGTAAGAAGAAGGGTCTAAAGTTTTTTAAGAGTCATTGCCTAGATCTTTTGCACGTAGCCCAGCCGAAAATTAGATTTAGGGCCGATTTCTCATCTTCTAAATAAGTGAGAAATAGCTATTTGACAAGTAACTCTATGCAATAGATAAAGTCCCACACAACTAAATTGGATTACAAAACCAATGTTTAAACTTATCTTAAACGTTAACATACGAATGAAAAATTCTCTAATAAGGTGAAAATCTGGCAGCACTGTTAAACAGCTGATTTGCTGTGTCATTTAATGTTGGTTAAAAGTTTGGCTGTCATCTGAAATTATGGAAAACACAACAAAAAGGCCACGTGCTAAGAACTTTAACACAAGAGGTGGACAAAAGGAGGAGCAAGCATGGGCAAAACTGGCGACCACTTATGCTAGCAAGATCGGAATTCAGCGCACTGCTCAGGCTCTTAAAGCAAAATATGAAGAAAAAAACCAAAGCTGAAGTTGCATTAGATAAGAGGGAAACATTCCGTACAGGTCGCGGCCCGCCATCGTCCAAAAAAGTTTCTCACATGTCTAAAGCGTAAAAAGGACTATAAAGCCTTACAGCTAATTGAGCTTGAACTATATGAAAAGAAGCAACGTATGGGAACATAGTGTTAGGTATTATGTATTTGTTTAATATAATTGTATTTAATTAAAATTTAAAATTTTTGCAGAAATACATAAGGATCAGATGCAAGTCCGGAAAAGTCTTCTTAAAGTCTGAAAACATTGTTCTATGTAAATAATAAATCTGGCCAAAAATAGATTTCTTGAAACTTACGTACCTATCAAAATAGTTATTAATTAACGCGCATCTCTGCTGTTAGAGGCTGGAGTAATTGCATTGATGTCTTGCATATCTTCTATCTATCGTATGCAATGATTACCACTTTCGAGGTGGATATGTTAATACGCATCCCTGTGGACAATACTTTAAATCGACGCTTCCATACTCCAAAACACCTTTCAACAACGTTGCGCGTGCGGATCTGGGACTCATTGTAAAGTTTTTTAGCTTCTGTTACGGGGTTGATGACGCCGCTACCATCATGTACTGTCTCAATTTATACCCACTGTCGCCGAAATGATAATAATTTTTAAATTCGTTGCTTTCCCATCGGTACTTTAAGCGACAGTTTTTAAAAATATTGTTATCATGGGATGAACCAGGGCATCTTACAACCACATCTTGCAAAAATAATAACAATAACTCCCATAACCTTCGGGAATTTAGCAATTTTATAAAAATCTCGAATGACTTCATTGGGGTACCCAAACTTAATGAAACTGCTGGATAATGCTGCAATGGCATAGGAAATTTCTTTCACTACTCGACTTGCTGTAGCTATGCTCACACCACAAATGACCCCAACAGTAATTAGGAAATTACCATAAGCATAGAATCTCCACGCTAAAAGCAGCGCTTCTTTATTGGAGACAAGGAACATTTCCTAAAAAGATGGATTATGTTAAGATTGTTAATGGTTGTTGTTAATGGTACAAACCGATTAGTGATCGGCTCGAGCGGGCTACCAATTTTTGGTAAAAGGAGCAGACGTGTAGACTTTGAAAGCCGGAATCTTTTTGAATACGGAATCTTCCATGTCCTCAAAGAAGTTCGGCCTTGGGTTGTATACTCTCTCTCTCTCTATAAATGGGCACAATGTCTTCATCAGAATCTTCCAGTGAGTGAAGGTAAATAGCCCGGTTCAAATTCATTTTACAAATTGATTTGCTTAGCACAAATAAAAAACCCACCCCAAATATTATGTCAATTTACAGAGAATGGCAAAAAGTCAAATGCCTATCTAACACATAGTGGCTATCTGGAGGTCGAAGTAGCAGATAGCTTTTGATGCAATTAGTAGGCAATGAAATCGAAATTTCACTATTTGTTGGATTATCTGATACATAGCAGCTATCTGGAAGAAGAGAAATCGGCCCTTAGTGAGAAAAACTTTTTTGTTTTCAATTTTATCGTTCTTAAACTCGGCAATTGTTAATTCGATATGTTTTTATACTCTGTACCAAAGGTACACAGAGTATATTAAGTTTGTGCAAAAGTATGTAACAGGGAGAAGGAATCGTTTCCGACCCTATAAAGTATATATATTCTTGATCAGCATCAACAGCCGATTCGATATAGCCATGTCCGTCTGTCCGTCCGTCCGTATGAACGAAGAGATCTCAGAGATGGTAAGAGATAGAGGTTTGACATGTATGGGACATATATTTCTTATACTTGCAGGCAGATCAAGTTTATTTTAAATTTTTGCCACGCCCCGTCATATCTCCTACAGTTTTGATGATAGAAGGTTCGTACTTTCTAGAAATATCTAGTACTCAAAATTATTTATCGATTTGCTGAAGGAATGATAAAGATCGGATGAACGATACTCAAGTTGTGAGCAAAAAACGGTCAGTTAACACCCCCCACCCACCCCACCCATAACCTTAGCACTGCGTTCAGCAGAAGCAATCTTAGTGTGAGAGAGAGAGATAGAGAGAGAGAGAGAGAGAGAGAGAGAGAGAGAGACTTAGAGAGCGCACTGCGTTGTGTGTTAACTGGCCGTTTGACTCGTGACCAAATGCGAGCTGCGACATTAAGGGTGCAGAGTATGTTATAGTCGGGCTTGACCGACTTTCTTTCTTGTTTTAAATAGATTCGCGAAATTTGGTCGAAATCAGATGATTATCTCTCGGAAAATGGGAAATGGATACAGTTTTTGTGTATCAAAACTTCGGCACAGACAAAGTTAGCTTGGCTTTCTCGTTGTTTTTGTGATTCTCATCTCAGAATTTTACATTTATGTTAGCTAAAGATTTGGGTTTACCTAACTTGAGGATCGACTTTAAACTAAAAATGTTTGTAGTGAAACCTTTGCTAAGGCCTTAAGATCGTGGTATTCACTTTGTATGATGTTTTACAGGCTTGAGTTTACGCTAACTGCCTTAGAGAATCGCTGCGTTGGTGTTGGATTTTCGTCCTTCCCTCCATTAGTATTTTAACTTTGCGTCATATCGATGTCAATGGATTTTTGTGAAATTTTAAAGAGAGTAGAGTCCGATGTTGTCAAATTTTGTTTAATCAAATAACAAAGCAAAAATTTATTGATATTTTGATGTGTGGAACTAGCAATGATCATTTAAGTTCATGATCAAGTCGAACCGCAGTGATCAATGGCGGAATTCGATCGTTTCAAAACGACATAATCGGAGCAATAAAATTGCAGAAATTCCTCTCCAGTTGCAAAGGATTAAAGGACTAAGACAACTTTGATCATATCTTCACACTTAACTCAAAACGCCCATTCCGGCAATCTCTGCCCTGGGGGTATTTTGTTTTTGCAAAACAAGAGCACAACTGCTGGCCCTTATCCTCTCACCCAGAAATAAACAACTGGCATTTGGTATTTTTGAGAAAAGAAGAGAAAGAAACAAAAAAAAACGCATAGCATGCAAATTCATTTGGCGCATTAACAAACGCAACGAACGGTTAACGAAAGGCATAAACAGGATATGGAGAGTAGGCCTGATGCGAGTTATTATGTGTGAGTGTGTGTGTGTGTGTGTGAGTATTATAATTAACATTTCTGGGAAAATTCGAATGCGATGAGCAGGACAAAAGGCAAAACCCAATGCCCAGACGACCCCAACGACCGCGACAACAACTAAAAACCCAAAGACGACGTCGACGACGACGACGACGACTGACAGGAAAGGTAAGGCAAGGCAAGGTAAGGGATTTGCGCCTGGCTCTCACACATTTCCCATTATAAATGAGCAGAGCTGTCCGCATTTCGCATCCTTGTTGTTGTTCTACTGGTTTTGCGAGATTATGTGCGGATTTTTGCACAGCCACCAAACAAAAATAATCATAATGAACAATACACAGACATGCATCCTCATCCTCATACTCATCCTCTCTGGAATAGTAGTTAGCCGCAGACACACCGCCAAAACTGAAACTGACTGAGAATTCAAAAGAAAAACAAGAAGGCCGCCTCGCCTTACCCTCCCTTTTGCCTGCCGCCTGCCGCCTTGCAGCATCCCAGCGAGTTCTTTCTGGCTGAGTGGCTGCTGCTGCTGCTGCTGCTGAAGTTGGCGAGGTGAGAAGATTTTCTCTCTACCCGTAAGGCAGCATTCCAATCCAAAAAACTTGAGGTGAGAGGACAATCAACTCGCCACAACAACAACAACAACAACAACAGCAAAACGAAGTCCATTCTGGATTCACAAAACTCGGGGCTAACTCAAGCGCTTGCGCCTATTTAATTTGGCTGCCAGTTCGAAGCTCCCACAGATTCTGATTCCAGTCCATCTTTCACTCCTCCCCCACTCCACTCCACTCCGTTGTCTCTGGCATCTTGTTAACGATCATGCAACAGGATTCTGCTATTTTGTCGCTGTGCCCTGTGCGCCACACAGTAAAAGGAAAAAAGAAAACTTGAAAAGAAAAAAAAAAAAAATTATGCACATTCCACAGCGGCATCCCAAAAAGAAACCAAAACAAAAAACAAATCAACTAAGAGCACTGCAGTCGAGTGTCCCGACTACAAAATACCCTGTCTGAAAAAGCCGTGTTTTTTATCGGATCTTATTGAAATTCTCAGCAACCTAAGTAAATATACTCAAATTTTCTACACTGAGAAAAAATCAATCTAAAACAAAGATTATAGTCTTGAAACGAGCCGAAACGGTGTCTGAATTCGACAGAGGCGACATAATCTTAATACAAGATTATGTTCTCAATTTATGGGCTTGTAGGCGCAGGCTAATGCTCGCTTTGCCATCGGGCGTCACTTTTTAGTATAAGAGCCGAGATTTCCGCGAGCTGAGTTCTTATACTGCAACTGGTACTCATTGAAAATGGGTAAAAGGGTATCATGAAGTTGTGCAAAAGCATGTAACTGGGAGAAGGAAACATTTCAGACCCTAAAAAGTATATATAATATATTCTTGATCAACGTCAACTGGCGAGCCGATATAGCCATGTCCGTCTGTCTGTATGATCGCGTCGATCTAAGAGACTATAAGAGATAGATACATAGGTGTATACCAGAGTTCGCTAGAGATAGCCCCTGGGGCACGAACATACTCGCCAATTCACACCGAATGACGCCCTCTGCTTGGGGAACCCTGGTGTATAACGTACCCAGATCAGATTTGCTTCAGATTTGGATTCTTGCGCATCCTTTTTGCGCTTTGGAAGACTACTGTGGCCATATGGCAGACTGCAGACCAATTTTCCCCCTGCTTAAATTTATCGTTCTTAATTGAACGTAGGACAGATAAAGAATACATGCTCTGCGTCTTGGAGACCGATTGCCCTGTTCCAAAAAAAATTTTTGTTTTTGCTCAGGCATTTTCTGAAAGCTTCTAGGGGTAAGTATTTTTGAGTTTTTTTCAGATTTTTCGGAAAACGTTTAGAGGTTAAACAAAAATCCGTTTTTCAATACTGTTTTTGAATTTTACTTTTAACTTGTGCAATTACCACGATTTTCTTTGTTTTCAAATCAACATTTTTAAAGAAAAATGTCAAAATTTTACATTTATGAGCATAAATGATAAGTTTTGGCTATGCCTTTGCTCATTTAGGTACCATATATTACATTTTTTCGTAAATTTTGCATACATTTTGTAAAAAACACCTTATAACTCTTAAAATTTCTATAAAAATCAAAGAAGCTACTGATGCAGTTTAAAAGATACGTAAATTTTAAAATTAATTTTAAAAAAAAATTTTAATTTGCCCTCACCGTTTCAAAGTTATACTCGTTTAAAGCTTTGTACCCCTTGCATGAAACTAATAATATCATCATTAATTACAATTTCATATTTATGGCTATCTTAACCAAACTTTGCAACTATATAGTATAGCTGTCATACAAAATATAGTTCTGAAAATAATTCTTAGTAGGAAAAACTTTTTTGTTTTCAATGCTATCTCTCCCAAACTTGTTACTGATCAACATTATATGCTATAAAACAATTTTCTCAAGTATATTCCAAATCGGATGACTATAGTAAATAGCTGCCATAGGAACTATTGGTCGAAAAAATAGTTTTATTGAGAAAAACTTTTTTGTCTTCAACGTAAACGTCCCCAAAACTCGTATTTCTAAGTTTTCTATGCTTTTACATAATTCCACTAAGTTTTATGAAAATCGGCCAACTATATAGTATAGCTGCCATACAAAAGATATGTCTAAAAAAAGTCTTAGTAGGAAAATCTTTTTTGTTATCAATGCTATCGCTCCCAATCTTGTTACTGATCAATATTATATGCTACCACACAATTCTGCCAACTTTGATCCAAATCGGATGACTATAGCATATAGCTGCCATAGGAATTATAGGTCGAAAAAGAAGTTCTAGTGAGAAAAACTTTTTTGTTTTCAACGGTAGCGTCTTTATACCTTCCAGTTGTGAATTTGATCAGTTTCCACACAATTTTGGGGAGTTCGTTCAAAATCGGATGAATATATCGTATAGCTGCAATATAACAAACTGGCAAGCAAATGCTCAAAGTAGTGGCGCCATCAAGCTACAAGGGTATTTTAACTTCGGTCGAGAGAACTTAGCTTTCCTCTATTTTTGATATTTGATTTCTTGAGCTGAAAAACAAACAGTAAACGCGAAAAATCTCATAATTATAACTGGAAAACAGCTTTCAATATTACACTGTGACACATTTTTGAACTCAAAAAAGTTGATAGCGTCGAGACCAAAAAGGGTGTGAAAGGGTGTGATGGTAGTATAAAAACCCTGTCTTGGTTTGGTCTGATTAGCTGCCGTTTTCTTTTTCTCGCACTTTGAACTTTTCAGTTTCAGAGTAGGACTAACGATTCCATATCTTGTAAACTATTTTGAATTTTGCTTTAAAGTCTTTAACAAAGTCATTTCTTGGTAGCAAATCAAAAAAATTTCTTCTTCGTACTCAAAATTACAAATGTTGCACAAAAAAGCCAAGTTTTGACCACTTTTCTACAGTTTTTCAACTTCATCTTGAAACCCGTTTCAAATTTTGACAAGTAATACAGCACAAAGTTGTAGCTTAGACCAAAATAAACTAGCCGTTAGAACGAACCAATTTCCTTTAGTTACTCCTTCACATAGTTATAGGCCCACAAGCACGTACAACTGTCATAAAAACTCGAAAATTCTAACATTTTCCGTAAAAATTATTAAATTTTTTTAATTGCAGTTCTTAAGTTATGTTTTCTTACTATTTTCTGGATTTAATACAAAACAATCCAAATTTATGACTGTGTCAGCCAATTGGTACCAAAAATTTCCATTTTTCGAGTTTTGGTTCCAATTCTACATGCTTAAGGGCCCGTAACTATACGAAGGACCAATCGACTGAAGTTGATATGTTCCAATCGTTTGTTTATTTAAGTCCAAGCTACGTTTTTTTCCTGCATTGCTTAGTCAAATTCGTTACAGTTTTCAAGACAAAGTTGAAAAACAGTACAAAATGAGGGGATAACATGATGATTTTAAGACATTTTTGTAATTTTGAGTATATAGATGTGACTTTTTTGACTTGCTACTTAAGAATGTTTTGTAAGCTTAGCCAAGAGCAACAACTTCCTCTAAGATGTCAATGGGAAATTTCAAATAGTTTACGAGATATGGAGTTGCGAATCCCAATCAGAAGCTGAAAACTTCAAAGTTCAATACCAGACCAAACCCAGTGAAGGTTTTTGTACTACCATCATACCCTTTCAGAATTTTTTGGTCTTGCACAGTGTTGCACAGTGTTATTAGTTTCATGCAAGGGATACAAAGGTTTAAAAGAGTATAATTTTGAAACGGTGAGGGCAAATTCAAATTTTTTTTTTTTTTTATTAATTTTAAAATTTATCCATCTTTTAAACTGCATCACTATTTTTTTTTGATTTTCATAGAAATTTTAAGAGTTATAGTGTGTTTTTTACAAAATTTATGCAAAATTTTCGAAAAAATTTAATTTATGTTAACCTAAATGAGCAAAAGCATAGCCAAAACTTATCGTTTATGCTCATAAAAGTAAAAGTTTGACATTTTTCTTTAAAAATGCTGATTTGAAAACTAAGAAAATCGTGGTAATTGACCAAGTTATAAGTAAAATTCAAAAACAGTACGGAAAACCGGATTTTTGGGGAAAATTCGACTGAAAAATCGGAAAAAAACTCAAAAATGCTAACCCCTATAAGCTTTCAGAAAATGCCTGAGTATTCGTGAAAATGAAAAAAATATATTTTTTTTGGGACACCTTATTCTACAGGTCCATAAATGCTACAGGCTTAGCTTTAATTGCTAATTTCAGGACCTTATTCAGAACTCTGTCCGGTCCTGGTGCCTTATCATCGCTGACTTTACCTATAGCCGAAAGGATCTCCTTCTCAGTTATACGCTGCCAGCCTGATGATAGGATATAGTGCGCGCGTGTGTTTGTATGTGTGTCTCAATTGTACTGCGCCACTCGACTACAGCGCTCTTACTTGCTTTGCATGAAATTTTATTCTCCGAAACCTTATTTTCTATATATTTATTTCTATTTCTATTCCACTCCAATTGGAAACAACATAATCCTTAATTGTCCTTAAATTTTAAAGTCGATTTGCGTGGGCTAGGAATTCATTTTAGAAACATGGTTTCTTGGTGAATTTGGTACATTTCGTTACGCTTTACTGGCTCCCCCTATACAAATCGACCCTCCCTAATCTATGTGTCTCTATTAGACTCCTTCAGCCGTTACGTTATCTAAGGAAAGGAAGGCGCGGAAATTGAGAGAATGTTCTTTTAGCATTAACAAAGTAGTGTGCTCCACTTACACCTGACCAAGTAGCCTTATAGCATTTATACTCTAAATCAGAGTTCCCCAGCCATAGCCCCTGGGGCACGAACATACTCGAGAATTTACACCGAATGCTTACCGAACTCATGCATCACTGTATGTTAGAGAGAGACACAGTGACATTTTGGCGCTCTCTTCTTGGGGAACCCTGCTCTAAATGGTGTACAAACTCACACAATCAAGCATTGCGAATCACGAAGTTAAGATGCTGACATTTCAGCATGAGCAACAAACAAACGAACAAATGCCTAGTGAAAGAACAAAAAGCCGAACACGCGCATCATAGCAAGCCGCCGAGCGTGCTATTTATAGACCACCCGTATTCTCTCTCTCTCAATACGTAAGTCAGCTGCGACGCCGGCAGAATTAGAAGTTCCTATCCCTTGGAATAGGCTTTTGACATTTTGGACACCATAGATTTAGTGTTATGAACCATAAATTTGGATCGCTCCACCGAGCAATTGTCAACATCCAGGCGGGATTCGGATTTTGTAAGTTTTTTTGTAAGGCCGAGACTTAATATTTTTGAGGATCGATAAACTCCTCATGGACCACAATCACAATCAGTTTGTAGTGTAGGGTGATAAATGTTCATCATCGGGATCATCGGTAACAAATACAAGCTCTAGGAGTCTGTGGAAACCTAAGATACCCTTTTTACCCATTTCCAATGGGTACAGGGTACATAAAAAAACAAAAAAAAAAAAAGAGTGGCAAGCAAACAGAATAACTAAATGCAACCCATTGCTGATGGAGTACCCTTCCCCTCTCTCCGCCGCCATCATTCTCAGCCTGCACCACCCAGGCACGGCACACTACAATGTTGTAGTCTTGGAATTTGGCTTTCTCTTGTCACCGGCTTTATTAGCCAAGTCTGCACACACACACACACACACACACACACATACGCTCCTCCTCCTCATCCTCCTCCAACGTTTTTGGCTGCTGCAATACGAAATTCCACAAAGAATTTTAAGTGTATACAATATGAATGTCTGGGTCTGGGGCATGCTGCAACTGTGCAACTGCAATCAAACATTGGCGGCGGCCCATGGCCACAAACCTGATGTAGGAGCAGAATGTAAGAGTAATAGCCAACGTCGTCGACGACGACGACGAACCTGGGTCTGGCTCTGACTTTGGGCCGACTTAAGACCTGGGTTGGAGAGAGCGAACGCGACAGAGAGAGAGCGAGAGAGAGAGAGAGAGCGATACGATATTAGGTTGGAGGCATTGGCATCGTATCTTGAAATGAAATGCAAAGAAAAGAAAATAACAAAAACAAAGTTTCTCACGTTCCTCTTCCTAAATTCTTGGAATTGCAATACATTAAAAAGAGGTCTTTGCTTCGTCTGCATATGTATGTATGCGTCTGTGTCTGTGTGTGTGTGTGTGTGTGTGTGTGCTTGGGCGGACAGCGGACAGCAGTTTTGAGCCACCGCCGCCGCCCGTTCAACATATTCCCTTTTCTCATCGATTTTTAAACCTATAAGTGAATGTGTCGATTGAATGCACTGCGAGAAAAACTCTGGGTCTAGGTCCTTTTCTGCCTTACAGTTTCTTGAACAGCGATTGACACGCTTGGTTTTCAGGAGCCGAACACATTTCGCTATTCACACCGACACGAGACGAACGCATGCCAAGGCTTGTGCTTAGAGAGCAAACAGCTTTTGAGTTGCCTAGTTGGCTAGTTGGCAAGCCAGCGACTGAAGGCCTATTTACTATCTTGGCCTCAGCTTCGGCATGCGTTCGGCTCATATATGTGTAAATAGCGAAATGTCTTTGCCCCCCAGGGGGTACTGGTGACTATCGCTGACATAGAAGCACAATTTGAAACGTCTCTCTTTTCACAGTGATATTTACTCCATTGTGACATAGAGATATTGTCGACATAGGAAAACACGATGGTTAGAGGTAGACGGACATAGTCACTAGAACAACTCAGTCAAAAAATGACTCTGCGAGACAAAATGACAGCGAACAGCTGACAAATATCTAAGTGAAATGTTGTCAAAGCAGCAAATTGTGCTTCTATGTTAAATTTTCTTTGCTTTTTTGGCCTCTCCCTTGTTGAAAACCCCTGTTCTAGAACCTTCCTGTTTCAAAGCAGCAGTCTGCAGTTTTTGGTCACTCTTGGCAATTTCCCACTGAATAATCAGTTGGGAATCTTTCGGTTTTAATCCAAAATCCTTCTGGGTCTATTGTCAGAAGACACCAAGGCGATGGACGAATTATTATTATTATTATTATATATTTCTATTCGTGCGCTCAGGTATTGCCCAATCCTACCTAGACAGGAAAAGAAAGTTCTATATCTGATTTGTCTGAACCTTCATAGCTTATAAATATCTAAAACTAAGTCATTTGGGAGTATCGACGAAGCATGAAGATAATCCCTTCTCTATATGGGACGGTTATCAGATCTGGGACTGGTTCCCAAACAACACCGGCGTAAAGCAAGGATGCCTCCTCAGCCCGCTTTTGTTTGCCTTATACATCAACGACATCGTACCTGCCCGGAGAAGTTGATGTAAATGGTTACAATATAAAAACTCAAATGTACGCTGATGATATGGCGTTACTGGCGGAGACCCCTGAAATGCTCCAGTGCATGATTAATAAGCTCTACCACTACTTTCAGCTATAGAGTCTACAGAAGACGAATGTACTGGTAATTAAACACAGCCGTGGTCAAACGCCTAGATCCGATAAATGGTTTTTGAAATGACACCGAACTGGAGACTGTAACCAGGTATAAATACCTGGGCGTCACGCTATCAGAAGACATGCATTTTAGGCCTCACCTCCAAGAGAAACTGCTTGACTCGAACAAAGCGATAAACTGTTCATGGAAACCGCTCATCCTGGCAAGCAACTAAGGGGATGTAGCCAGTATGAAGAAGTTTACCAAATACAACTCCAAATTACGCCATCCACTTGGAAAACGGCCTGCCAACTCTCCTTATATACTGCCTTCAAATTCACTTCAAAAACATCCGTAAGATTTTTGATATGCCCAGCGAAAAACTGCCCAGAATTGTAGCAGATATGATGTTAGCTAGCCAAACTCAATTGTTCGAGATATGGCTCTTGATAGTACTGAGTCTTGGGAAGTCTCACATAAGCTGATACTGGAAAACATCGAGAAGTGAGTCGAGAATCATTTACAGTAAACTGAAGCACATCCTTGGATTACTGAAGTACTTTCCTGATCGCCTTGCCATCCAAACAATCTCCACTATATGCCGCGCTTGATGTAAAGTAAAAGTAAAATTGGCTCAAACAGCACCTCCAGGAGGGCCAGGGCCAAGCTTGTGCTTATAATTTTTCGCACAAGAGAAAGGGACCTACAGTTTAACGCCGAATCCGAACGGCAATAGTTAGAGAATTTTGCTTTTTCATGGCTAGTTACTTCACAGCTGGCGCCAGTGGCTGGTGAAGGTGATCGGGTGTGTAAAAGCTTTTTTCTAAAGAAAGAAAAAACTTTTTCTATTAGATGGTCCGAGGCGGGATCGAACCCACAACCTCGCGCACCAGCAGACACACATACAACTGATACGCCACGCCCGACCACCGCGCTTGATGTGAGAGGCTTAAACTGAATTACAGGCCGCTCTCAAACTCCATCAATACTGACTGCACACTCTGCAACCTCCGTGTAACTGAGAATGTTGCGTATCTGATCAGTCTTTGCTTAATCTTGGAAGAGCTACGAAGCTTGTACCTCAACAAGCCTTCCCTATCGGAAACCGAGATTGTAAGTTGGTTGAATGTAGAAAACTGGGAGATACTATCTTGCGCTGAAATATCGCCTTGCTATAATAAATAAATACTTATAACTAGTCAATAAAACTAAAATTCGTTGTTTCTTTTTAATTTCTTTGTTTTTTAAATGCGTAATTCGTGTTTTCTTGTACTCATAGTATTAAACTGTCCTTGTTCTGTCTAAAAATTAAGAAATTATAATCTGTTCAATATGATAAGTTATGGCTGATGGTTATAAACCAAGCCATTCTAATACCAAATAAAGTTATACTACTATTTCTATTTATATTTCTCATTAAAGCCCTATACGTACATGCGACGTACGTAATTTAGCTAACTTCGACAAATGTTTCGACACCGTGGAACGTAAGAGTAGTGTGACCAGAATCAAGAAATATTTTCTAACGACGCTGTCGTTTTTGCTTTTCTGCCATAGCTTTTATATTATTTTTTTTTTAAATCACTTTAGGTAAAGCACTCCATCTGATCGATGCAGGTAGAAGCAGACTGACTTAACATGGTGCATTCTCAATGCTGCGTCAGCTGCTCAAAGCACAATAAGGCCCACAGCCAATTTACATAGTCTCCACAAATGTGCTGTTAAGCGTAACATTCACTGTTCCTTAAAATTGTGTCTGGCACAATCAATGGCGTTAAATGCAGTTCGATGCAGTCCCGAGAAGCGGCACTTAACGAAAACCTCGCACTTGGCTGCCACGGCAAAGATTTCGTTCATCTCGATTGGAAAGTAATTCGCGCATTTCTGGCGATTTGCCTCCGTAAAGTTGGTCAGGTCAGCATGATGATCTTCTGGATGTACTTCTGTAGCATGTGTGACTTGGCGGCGTATAAACTCGAAAATGGTATTGGGCAGCGGTCCCTGGGTGGTCACATAGCACTTGGCCACAAAGTCGGCCCTGTCAGGCAAACTTTAAGAAATGGAAGTGATTTAGAAAGTTGAAGTTTGGTTCGCCCATTTCTTACCTTGATATAATTGGCATTGATGTGGGGCACATCCTCGTTGCCCGATGCGCTTTTGCTCGGTCACCTTCAGGGGGTCAATTGAGGCTGCACTATCCGCTATACTACCGCTTGATAGGAGGCCAGCAGTTCGCTGTCCACTGAACTGGGAGCGGGCATTTGGTTTGTGGCCGTTTTACTGTCGCGATCATTGAGCATCGGCGGCTGTTCAATGATTTTCCTTTTGCTCTGGTAGCTGTGATGGATCAAATCGAACTGATTGATGGGACTGGAGTATGAAGTGCTTGAATGCTGGCCAAATAGATTTTAAGCTCCTTGCTTGTGGTTTGTGGTGACAGGAGACGCCATATGATGTTGCAGACCGTGCTCCGGTCCGCCGGTGTTCTCTGGCGGGTCTCTGAGTGTTTCTTATCCGCCAAGTCCCGCACCTCGCTCCTCACTTAAACGCCGTTTATTAAATGCAGCTTGCCCACCATAGAAAGTACCATTAGGCGACGCTTTCTGCAGAAATCTTTTTTAGATGCACTCATTTTCAATTTGGCCTTCCAATTTGGCCGCACAAATTAGAATCGAAACCTATTTTGCTCACGTCACTGCAAAAAAGGGGCGTTAACAGCACTTAAAGGCGATGTTAACTTTGAACACAACGTAGTGGCAAACGTAAGCATATTTCGCGATTGGTAGAAACCGAATATGAAACGGCCATACGAAAAAATTCCTTAGCAGTTTTAAGACACTAAAATTGTCGGATATTTTGGTTATGTTAAGTGTGACAGTTAAATAAAAGTCGTATCTGGATTGGTTAAGTTAGTTTTCGATGGATGAAGGCAAGTCTTGTTATTTGTATTCGCTTCTTTCTTTATGTACAGAATAAATTAAAGTAAAGCTAGAATCTCTAGCTCGGATGTCTTCAAAATGTTAATTAGAAAAGGTTCACACAGTATCCTTGTTATTCTTCTACAGATTAGAGTGTACCGTTTCCTTCTCTACCTCGGTCCTCCAACTTCTTCATCAGAAGTCATGCGCGTAACGTCTAGGCGTGCTGCATGTTTGCAAACAAGGCTGTGACTTTTGAGATATTCCTACCAGAATATCCGTTAGCTTTCACACTGTATTAAACGTTTTTCTATCGATCCGATGTGATGTGAAGCTTTAATGTTGCCAAAATCAAAACAATCGTGCTCTTCTCTGAAAGGATATCGATCTGAAAAGTTTGTCCGCAGACTCTTAGATATAAATGGCGTTAGCTCCAACGTGGGGAAGGTTGGCTTGGGATATAGGCGTCGTCTTAATTAGTGAACGATGTGTCGTTGAAAGTGTATATCCGCTTGGTTGCCGACTATAGTCGAATGTCCTGAACTACCACCGTTTCAGGAATCAGTTTCTCAAAGTCCGAGAGCTCTTTTATCTAGCTAGTTGTCTTGATACAAGGTCTAGTGGTAGTAAGGGAATATGATATCGTTAATATACATTCCGGACTGATTGATTCACGAGTATTAACCATCATACTGGCTAGTGCGGTGTGCAAGCTTAAGTTTGGGAGCAGTCCAACAACAATAACAACAGAAAAACAACCTTTATCAGCGAGGCTCGAGTAGAGAATCGATCCAGACACTAACTGTATTTTGTTTTTGTGGCCGTCTGCTTTGGTACAGTCTGAAATGCATGCAGAGCCGTCTGCTTGTGCGCCATGCTGGCGCCGGTGAGCATGGATTTCGTGGTTTTTACTCAATTCAAAGCAAAGCAATTGGGTTATAGGCCCTTTCTCAGGAAATTATAGCAAACAAGTAAGAAAGTCGGTCCAAAGCCTATATAGGTAGGTTCGGTCATGATACTTTGTGAAAATGCGATGAAAGGCTAAAGGACCCCGAGGTCCATTTTCATAAACCTAGTTTGAAATTTGTCAGAATATGCAATGGTCTCCAAATGTTCTTTCAGTGTAATGATGCATAATGCTGCTGCTGTTGTGGTTGTTGTTGATGTTGGTCCCGCTGCTGCTGCCGCTGTTGTTGCTGTTGTTGTTACTTTGGCAATATGTTTTCTTATTTCTTTTCTGTGCTTCAATTTGGTTTTGGGCGGCCGCCCGACTGCGTCTGGGTTGCCCAATGGTTTAGCCATGCATTCAGTTCGAAAACGCAGTAACTGGAGATGAAGGAGGAGGTGTGGTGAGGGCGATGGGGAGAGGTGAGGTGCATGGGCATAATGAAAGTCGTCGTCGACAACATCGTCGGCGGTTTGATCAAATGAATGAATATTATCATCGATGCCTCTTGAATGTTGAACGAGCTGACGCTGACTTGATGACCGTAGGGAGAAGAGAAGAGGTGGGTAAGGAATTCTTGTTGCTGCTGTAGTTGCTGTTGTTGCTGTTGTTGTTGTTGGTGGAAATTCGTTGAGATCTAATTGGTTCATCGAATCTTTTGAGTAAGGTATGAAATTATGACTCTAGTCATACGCTAAAATTGCATCCGATGGTGTGGTTGCTGCTGCTGCTGGCTGCTGCTGCTGCTGCTCCTGTTGCAGTTGAGAGACACAGCAGCAGACACAAAGGACTGACAGACAGACAGACAACCCAGACCAAGCGGCCGGCATGTACAAATACAGCAGTTGGATATTTAACAAGAGTCAAAATTCCAGGAATTTAGGATTGGTTTTTGGTTCAGAGAGTTGGTTGGGCATAATTAAGTGGCCTTAAATGCCGCTAAAGGAATTTCTCGCAGGCGACATTATTATCAGTTTTTAAGGGACAACGGGACAGACACACACACACACACACACACGCACACACACATTTCACTGATAGGGCCCACAGTTTGTGATATTGATGGCATTTGGTATTGTTGTTGTTATTGGTTCGGCATCGTTTCATTATTGACTGGCATTGATCTGAGAAAATCACAAAAAAAGAAAAAAAAAAAAAGACAAGTAAGAGCGCCGACTTTAAGAATACCCTGTACCCTTGATTCCTGCAAACATTTGGTGCTAGAGAAGAGTTTGACGATAGCTTGGCTACAAGCCCAACATAATCGCCATTCTCTAAATCAGGGTTTGTCAAGCAGATGCGAGGCTTAAAAGTGAGAGTATATTGGTGTGCGAAACTAAAACGACATAAACTGGCATAAAGAATGAGTATTAGAGGTCAAATTTGCGCTGACTCAATTTTGGTGTTACTTTGTAGTGCCAGTAGGAAATTGCAGTGGTTAGAGCGAGACGGACATATTCCCAAATGTATCCAGAGAGCCAACAGCTGACCAAATGTATCCAGAGATCGTAAATGAGAGCGATTAGCTGACTGATTTCTGAAAGAAGCGGTATCGACATGTATGAGCAATTTTGCAGTCTTGATATTCTAGTCAAAGAAACTAGTTCTGACCTGCTTCATTCACCGCTGGCCAGCGACTAAAGCTATTTGCGTTCGGCTCGTGTAGGTGGGAAAAGCGAAATGTGTTCGGCCCTTGCGAACCAATGTTGTCCATTGCTGTTCTAATGAAAATAGGAATTAGTTAGAAACTTTCATTGAAATATTAAAAGCTAACTAAGTTCGAAATTTCCTAATCTGAGTAACAAAAAGTTCTAAGAAACAAAATTCTTATTTCAAGTTCCCTTAAACTTTAAACTGAAAAAAAAAATCTATCTAAAACCAAGATTATAGTCTCGAAAGCGAGAGAAATGGTGTAAAAATTCAACAGAGACAAGAAAATCTCAACCCAAGAATATATTATAAATTTTAATTAATATCGACGAGCAGCGTTGCCAAATCAGCTTTTTTCCCTTCATTTCTAGCTTTTTTTAAAACCGTATTGCGGGAAAAATTTGGAAACAGCAGGAAGCGGGAATACTGGCGTTTTTATACCCGTTACTCGTAGAGTAAAAGGGGATACTAAAGTCGTGCAAATGTATGTAACAGCCAGAAGGAATCATTTCCGACCATATAAAGTATATATATTCTTGATCAGCATCAATAGCCGATTCGATATAGCCATGTCCGTCTGTCCGTCTGTCCATCTGTCTGTCTGAACACCTAGATCTCAGAGACTAGAAGAGCTAGAGCAACCAAATTTGAAATGTAGACTCCTATTGTCTGCACGCAGATCAAGTTTATTTTCAATTTTTGCCACGCCCCCTCACGCCCCCGCAATTTGGAAAAAACGTCATATCTCCTACAGTTTTGATGATAGATGGTTCGTACTTTCTAGAGATATCTAGTACTCAAAATTATTTATCGATTTGCTGAAGGAATGATAAAGATCGGATGAACGATACTCAAGTTATGAGCAAAAAACGGTCAGTTAACTCCCACCACCCACCCCACCCATAACCTAAGCATTGCGTTCAGCAGCAATCTTAGTGAGAGAGAGAGAGAGAGAGAGAGAGAGAGAGAGAGACTTAGAGAGCGCACTGCGTTGTGCGTTGTGTGTTAACTGGCCGTTTGACTTGTGACCAAATTCGAGCTGCGACATTAAGGGTGCAGAGTATGTAATAGTCGGGCTTGACCGACGTTTTCAAAAGTTTTGTTGTCTGATCTGTTTATCGTGATGAATTTGGAGTCATTTATGTTGGATTTAGTAATTGACAAATGTCTATTAATATCTGGCGGATAATAAATAGCCGAGTTAAAAAATGTTGCATACTTTTCGGCTGACCCACCTCAGGCATACAGGAAGGCTAATAAACATTTGTTTCCATGAGTAACGGGTATATCGAAGTCGGTTAGAGCCGACTTTAACTTACGCTCTCGTTAAAAATGATTTCGTCTTTTTTTCAGCTTTATTTTTATTTTAGAGTCATTTGCAAAACTTTTAAGCAAATCAATAGTTTTTCAGTTTCTCTGTCAGTCATTTATCGGCCCTAATTGCCACCTCTAACGTTCAGGAAACAGTCATCTCAAAGTGCTAGCAAAGTTTACAGATCGTTTGACAAAAATGCCACAAGTTGTCAAACAAAAAAGTCGTAAAGACTGGCTGCAGAACCTGGAGTTTAAGGCTTGACTCCGGAAGAATGAATCTGATACCTCTTGAGATACCTCCGCAGTTGTTTGCAAATGCACAACATTCTATCTTCAAAAAAAGCAATGCATTGATACCATTTTGGAAGTATTTTTCGAAGAAGATATTGAAAAACTACGATGAAACTAAAGTTTTGAAGTTAAGTAATCGCTTCCAAGGACGCTGGAGGTAATGAAAGCCTTTTTGAGTTAGCCTTGTTTGCGATTCAAATGGTGTCAGGCAGGCGATGAGTAGCCGCCAGAGAGACTTCGGCGTTGCTGAAGGGCATAAGGCGGGCATTTCGAATAAGTTGTTCTACGATTTGTAGCCATTAAGTTGCCGAATAAAAAGCAGAAAAAGTTTTTAAAAATATTCATTCATTTTCATTTTATGAAAACAGTGTAGCAAAACAATTGCAAGTACTAGGTAGATACGGGTTACGTCGACATGCGAAATGCTGCGTCGATTATTTATAAGGTCCTTCCTAGTTACCTTAAGCTAATAGGCACAACTGTGGCCTACGGTAAGAATGAGGACGAGGAACTTCATCGCACAATAATAAGAAATGACATGCGCTTTTTCCCAGCTTTTTTGTCGAAAAATATAGCTTTTTTTTTTCCCTCCGTCCCGCCGAAAACAGATTTTATTGCTTAGCAAAAGTTGGCAACACAACGTCGACGACGAGGCAAATGCATGTATACATGAGTGTATACACTCAGAAAAAAACCAAGAACTTTGTGCTTGAATTAAGTACAAACGGTGTCAAAAGTACGGTAAGTACGAAAACACTTGATTCAAGTACAAAGGTCTTATTTACAGTACGATTTTTTCAATCCCGAAATACTTGCTTTTAGACTGTTTCGGGATCTTTTGGTCATGTAATTAGTTTGTTATGGTCTTGAGTACAGCCCGATTTACTCTCAAAATAAGTGCAAAATGTTTTTTATCGAAGTATTATTAATTCTAAAGTCAATTTCAAAACATTCTTGAACAATATAGTGCTCCATCAAATAAGTACAAAATGCTCTTGGTTTAAGCCTATAAAATTCAAGGCTTTACACAATTTGTTCTTGAAACTATGTCTCTGTTACCAAAATCCAAAGAAAATAAATTAACCAAAGACCAAGATGATTATGCTGTAGGTCAGAAATCTACCCTCAATCCATAATCAAAGTGTTAGAACCAGAAGGGAATTTTAAAATCATATTTGACTTAAAATAATTCGCATTTTCCGTAGCACAGTTTTTGGAGCTTGCATTGTAAGATCATTTTGTCCTTAATTCTAGAAAGTTTGTACTTGAACTAAGAACGATCCTTTCTTAATTTGTTTTGCTAACTGTAAGTACTAAATGTTCTTGATTCAAGAACGTTTGTTCTCGTTTTTATACTCTGTACCGAAGGTACATAGAGTATATTAAGTTTGTGCAAAAGTATGTAACAGGGAGAAGGAATCGTTTCCGACCCTATAAAGTATATATATTCTTGATCAGCATCAACAGCCGAGTCGATATAGCCATGTCCGTCTGTCCGTCTGTCTGTCTGTCCGTCTGTCCGTCCGTATGAACGAAGAGATCTCAGAGATGGTAAGAGATAGAGGTTTGACATGTATGGGACATATATTTCTTATACTTGCAGGCAGATCAAGTTTATTTTCAATTTTTGCCACGCCCCCTCGCGCCCCCACAATTTGGAAAAAACCTCATATCTCCTACAGTTTTGAAGATAGATCGTTCGTACCTTCTAGAGATACCTTAAAAACAAAATTATTTATCGATTTGCTGAAGGAATGATAAAGATCGGATGAACGATACTCAAGTTATGAGCAAAAAACGGCCAGAAAACACCCCCCACCACCCCACGCACCACCACAGCATTCTTAGTGAGAGAGAGAGAGAGTGAAACTTAGAGATGAGCGCGTATAACTCGTGAGCAAATGCGAGCTGCGACGTTAAGGGTACAGAGTATGTTACAGTCGGGCTTGACCGACTTTCTTTCTTGTTTTAATAATATAATCAGTCGTTTTTCTATTGTAGAATGTTTCGTATTTAATTTAAGTTGGTCCAAGATCAAAACATACTTGAAATTTTAGGTACAAAACGGTATATATTCTATACCGATCTATCCCGTTTTTTTCTGAGTGTATATAATGCATTCTAGGTTTCAGCAGCACCAGAAGCAGAGACGTCAGCAGAAATTTAGACGATGAGTTTGGCAAAGTCAATCAGCGAGCTATCATTTGTCTGCCTTCGCTTGCTGACTTTTTGATTGCACCTTATTAAAGCCTCTTGCACTTCAAAGATTATGTTATGTTAGGTTAGGGTGCAATGGTTGAAATGGGTGAATCCCATTTCTTCACTTGGGCCAATGAAGGCCCGTTGTGTTACCATATAAACCTTTCTACGCTGTGATCGTAGAGGGAGGGTCTTTCCCGTTAAACCATTTAGAAAATATCACAAATTTGAGTAGAGAGGCTAGATCTATTTTAGAGATGTCTGAAAGATCCTTTAGAAAAGAACAACCCAAAGCTGTGAGTCGCCTTCTGCTTAGAGCTGAAAGAGGTGTACACTGAATTGCAGCTTCTACAGAAGTCATTGTGTCTGATGCCGACCCTAGCGGCATGTCTAGGAAGACAGGCACTTTTAAGCTTAATAAATGTTTAGATAAATAATCCCATATGTTCTACAAATCGATTTCGAACCAAAAATAACCCAATCCCCATACGATTTGCTTATTTTTGAAAGTACTGCCGATATCTGGAGTTGCAATAACAAAATTTACTTTGGTTTAACCGCTATCTAAATCGTCATTCTCTTGTGATCGCTTATAAGCGTGTGCGATTTTCCCACACACATGAGGTATGTAATTGCTACTGTATTAGCTGAAGTTCATAGCAAATACGGACTTAGAGATAGCCAAATATGTGGAACAGCTACATATAATGCATTCAACTTCTGTTTTGTTATGTTTTTAATATTCATTACCAATAAAAAATGTATGAACCATGCTTTTAAATTTAAAAGTATCTTTTTTGTACCTTTGCCTTTACCTAGGTACTTGAAATTCTGGATAACTTTTACTTTACCTAGGTATATTATTTGACATTTACCTTGTAACCTTGTGTGTAAGTAAGGTGAAGCAGGGGTAGCATTTTCCATTAAGCACAACTACATGATACCCTTTATTTTTTAACCATTTTTAATGGGTACAAGCTATACATACATATTAAAAAAAAAAGAATGGAATGTGCATGAGGCCATATCTTTATGTTTATGTCGACAAACGAGAGACAATGGACCATCAAATTTATGTTTTGGCTACGAGCGAGAATGAGTTGCGATGGCGCGGTGTCTGGGGCGGGGGCGGGGGCGTTGCCAGTTATTCCCGTGCAAGCTTCGACTAACTCCCATGTCTTGGTTACTGTTTTTGTTGGTTTTAATTGCAAAATGCCAACGGGTCTTGCACAACCAACATCGTTCGTCACACACACATTCCAATATCGTGACTTCATATCTATGGCCTGTCACTGCATCCGAGTACTTGTTCTCAGGCCGCCGCAAACCGCTGCTGCAGTTGCAGTCAAGTCAAACCAGTTGCCCCATGACTATGACTCAGACGCAGACACACTCACAGCAAAGAGTTGCAACTAATTGCATATGCATTTTGCATAATCTCGTAGTAATTACAATAGTTCGATCTCTGCGCTCCACCGCCAGCCGCTGCCATCGCCATTCATTGATGCAGCCACCAGGCGAGACCAGACCAGAGAGACCAGCAGCTCCCAGGGTCCCCGCATTCGCGTTTCATTCATAAAACTGGCTGCGACGGCGACTGCGACGACTGGCGCTGGCGCTGGCGCTGACGTTGGCCTGGTCTGGCTTATAGCTGTCCGCTGGTGCTGCTGCGCATTTCATCACTCCGCCACTCCAAAAAGCCAATGCACAAGCATACACACACACACACACACACATATGTACGTGCATACATTGCTCCACGTTCTTTTTTTTTGATACACTGCAGCAGCAGCAGGGTGTTATGAGTGCCACACACCAGCTCATTAAATGTTCTAATGAATTTTAGTCCAAATTTTCTATAATTTTGAATATGTTTGAATGTTTTATATTGGTTAGTTGAAATTTGAATGCACATTTGTCACAGTTTTGTTTTTAATAGACTGCTTACTAACTTCTGTTCCGGATCATAGACCGAGAAACAGCAAAATATAATTAATCATATTATACCTATGACAGCTATGTATATGCTAAAGGCGTTCGATATGCCAAATGTTGACATTTTCGCAAAACTTAATGAAATCCGCTCAGTTTGAAAAAGTATGACCCATATTGGGTATGTCTGTTAACGAGGATTGTTCAAAAAGTATTGCGAATTTTGATTTACGTTACGTTGGTACTCATGTTCCCTCATTAGTGTTGGGTTGTTCATGAGTAAGTGAACAAAATTGAGTTGTTCACTTACCTGAACAAGTAGATAATGTTCTTCTTCAATTGTTCATTTTTGTTCAGTAAGAGTTGTTCAGTTGTTCTTGTTCAGTAAGTTGTTCAGAGTGAGTTGTTCGGAGGGAGTTGTTCTGTGTGAGTTGTTCAATTGTTCTTGCTGATTTAGTTGTTCAGTACCTCTTGCTCTGCCAATTGTTCACTGCTATGTTCAGTTACAATTTCATTGAATTGTTCAGTGGGAACTGATCAGTGACTGTTTACTTAGTTCAGTGTCTGATCAGCTATTATTTTTTGTGTTTCTATTTATTCTCAACGTATGGCCACACTTTTTTAAGCAACATTCTGCTGTGTCAGTCCTAGGCTCTTTTTTGATTAAACATCTTTGATAAAAAAGTGCGTTGGCTGACAAATAGACAAACTGCTGCAGTGGGATCAGCAACAAAGGATTATGAGCAAGTGAATAACTGAACAAATGAACAACTGAGCAAATTGAGTGAGTTGCCTCAGGCTGCCTTCACACTGATATCATGTACCTGACACATGAGTAGACATCGGATTTTGCATATTTGCATATTTTGAACCGCTTGTCCGATTTAAGTTCCGATTGCACACATCTTATTTTTATTGATTAATGATCCACCAAAAACAATTTTGCATAAAAAAATATGCAAAAATATTCAGAATATGCAAAATATGCAAAAAATCTTTTTTAATGAAATTGCATAATGATTCTGTGCTTACCATTTTCTGATGCTGTTGCAAATCTGTTTGAACTTGTAAATCAACATCACCAATTCAACTTGTAATCATTTAAAATGCCGAAATTGAGTGACAAAAACACTCTTTTAATTCAAAAATGGCTAAAATATTTGATATCAAACTAAAGAAGTGAAGCTTAATAGACAATTGCCATCTATCAAATCTTCATGATAATTTAAACTCATAAAATTTTTTTTTTCAAATTTCACGAGTTTTTGGTCCGTATGATCTTCACCTCCTATTTACCCGTCGATATACCCGTCCTTGTGTCAATCTAAACTCATATAAGAATTTCGCAAATGTTAAAATTTCTTTAAACCGATTGATCGACACCTCCTATTTACCCTTCTTTATTTTTCCGACACTTAAATCTTCATGATAATCTGAACTAATCATAAATTTTTGTATATATGTATCAGGATTTTTGGACCGCTTGGTCCTTACCCGTCAATTTACCTGTCTACATTATAATCAAACTCATGCAAAAGTTGTGTAAATTTCGCAACTTTTTGGACCGCGTCCACAATTGCCATCTATCACATCTTAATGATTCCCAAAAATTCAATAAATTTAGCAAATTCCGCGACAAACCTAAACTCAAATAATAATTTTGAAAATTTCGCGATTTTTTTGACAGTTTGGTCTACACTTCCTATATTTACCCGTCCACTATTGCCATCTAATAAGTCTTCAATAATCTTTGGTCATATGAGAAATTGGCAAATTTCGCGATTCTTTTAACCGTTCGATCTACACTTCCTACCCCTACACCCGTCTACATTGCCATCCATAAAACATTCTTAATTATATAATAGGCCATACGAAAAACTGGCAAATTTTGACCTGTTCAACCTTTCGTAAATACTCAAATAAAAACTTGAAAAATTTTGGGGTTTTTGGTCTAATATACGCGTCTTCAATTGCCATCTATCCAACCTTTATAGTTATCTTAGGTCCTTTGAAAATTTGGCAAATTTCTCGATTTTCTTGACCTTTTGATCTACTCCTCCTATTTACCCGCCGGAAGGGTATTCTTTATGATAATCTAAACCAGGGTTCCCCAAGCAGAGAGCCCGAAAATGTGACTGTGCCTCTCTCTAACACACAGTGATGCATGACTTCGGCAAGCATTCGGTGTGAATTGGCGAGTATGTTCGGCCCCCAGGGGCTATCGCTGGAGAAATCTGATCTAAACTCAAATGAGAATTTTTAAAATTTCGCGATTTCTTTGACCATTTGTTCCACATCTTCTTTATTTACCCGTGTACTCTAGCCGTCCATAAAATCTTCATAAAAATCAGAAATTAAAGAACAATTTAGAAATTTCCCAATATTTTAGAACTTTCAAGGTACACCTTTCATTTGAACGGTCGGGTTGTACATTCACTCAGATTGTCGGAACAGTTGAAGGTACTCAATATAAATTAGTGTTTAGCCAAATAAATTAAAATTATTTTCCGGAATTATTATTATGTATAATCTCGGCATACATGATATATTTTTGCGTATAAACAGGGTATGTATCTGCGAAAGTATAAGCTTACATGTACGAACGTTCCCTCTCCCTTGTGTAAAAGAAACTAGTACAACCAATACTTGTCCATGGGCACATAGCATGGTTCGATAAAATCCAGGCAGATGGAAGAACTACTTTTCTGTGAGAGACGTCTCACTAAAACCCATTTTCCCACCAAACACTTCTATGGCAAGTACAGGAAGTAGTCATCCGATTCGGTCGGTTCCGACATATTAGCAGCGTGCAGTAAAAAGAAGACTCTGTGCAAAATTTTAGCTCGATAGCTTCAAAACTGAGGGATTTTTAGATTTAAATTTGGAATATAATCCTGGGTTGAGATTATCTTGTCTCTGTCAACTTCTGACAACGTTTCCCTTGGTTTCTTGACTATAATCTTGGTTTTACCGAAAGGACCTAAACAGGGGAATGGGATGGAACAGATAGTTACACAAGGATGGCTACTTATTATGGATTTTTAAAATGTGGTAA
Organism: Lordiphosa magnipectinata; assembly: GCA_037044535.1. NCBI lineage: Eukaryota > Metazoa > Arthropoda > Insecta > Diptera > Drosophilidae > Lordiphosa > Lordiphosa magnipectinata. The sequence continues at coordinate 86,375 of JBAMBO010002517.1, read as the reverse complement.
TTACCCTGCGTAGTAGTGAGGGTCATTGGAGACGAATCGATATACCCGGTGCGGACTTTTGAGGTCTGAAATGGGATGACAACAGAATCGGCTGTTGGTTTGGTGCAAAAAATACCTTAAACTAACATTTTCTGTTCGGTCCTGCTTCACCCTTGACGCAATATTCACTCTAAATGGTCGATTATTTCAAGATCAAAAGCATAGATCCAATTACAGTTACAGATTGTTCGAGAAAATTGGGATAAGCTATCGTATTGGGATTAGTTGGCTTTGAATATCCAAATCTACCCTTTTACGAACTAAAGCGATTGATTTAGAAATGGCAATCGGAACCAGTGCAATTGCCTCGCTTCAAAGTGCGTTACAACAACAAAATCCAAGCGTTTCACAACCGCCAACGAACAAATATATGTATTGAATACAAACATTGAGCTTCTATTCGATAAATGCGTTCCACTAAAAAGTCAAATTATTCAGCCAACACAAAATTCCTGGCTCAGCCCAGACACTAAATATCAAATTAAGTTGCGAGACGCTACAAAACGGACTATCTAATTCGCGAGTTTAAGTCTCTACGAACAAAAGTTGCAAAAGCGATATGCTCTGCAAAATGTGAATATATCAAGACTAAATTTTGTAATGCGAGAACACCAAATCAGACTTGGAGAGAATAAAAAAGCTTAGGTGTAGGGAAGGCAAAGCCTCAATTCAAATCAGACTTCGATGTCGAGGAACTCAATACAAAATTTGTAAAATTTGAATGTACCTGCAGCAACGCAAAACTTGTACCTGAATGCTTTACCCCTATGTGATAGTAGTTTTAGTTTTGAGTGTGTAAATTCAGGTGATGTTCTCGAAGGTGTCCTGAAAGTGAAATCCAATGCGGAAGGCTTAGACAAAGTTAATCCAAAATTCTTGAAAATATTACTTCCTATGCTTCTTGATCATATCACCTATATATTCAATACGAAAGATAAAATCACCGCATCAGGTGCAGTGTGCGCTATCGAAACTCGCTAAAAAGGGTTGATTTTTCAGTTTTTATTGCTGGACTGGTCTCAAACTGAAATTTCGTGCCAAACGATGATGTTAAAATTTTACCCTAAACTTCAAACTTTTAGCAGATTGTTGTCTAGTTGGGACCCCCCCAAATTTAAGAGTGTGTTTTGTGCTTCGGTCTAAACGCTTTTCACTATTTTCCCATTCTTCTTGTTTTGTTGACACCAATGCACTTTGCCGCTTATCGCACATATTTCATATCTGGTTTCTCGCACTGTTTTGTGTGCTTCTTCGTGGTTCTGCTGTGTGGTTAATCTCTTCGATACTGATAAACCCTAGGCTCTGCCTCTGCCCTAGCCCTCGGAGCGCATAAAAATTAAATGCCTGATGCACTTGCCTCTTAACTGCTCATTGTTGGCGCCTAATACTTATTGTACATATATTTCAATTTATTAATTTCGTATGCATAAATCTTGCGCTTTATTTATTCAATTTGAGTCTTTGTTGTCTGCTGATCGCTGGCGGTGGCCCTGGCCACAGATATACACAATGCAACAGGAGGAGGTGGAGATGGTGGACGGGGGACGGGGGACGGCACACACTATCGTTTGAGCGCAGCACATTCGATCTTTGACTTATGAATTCTTGGAATGCAGTTAGTGGGGCATTTTAATGGAGGCTGTCGCCCCGCTTGTGGCCGGTCGATGTCCGATGTCGATGTCTGATGCAAATGCAGGCCGAAAATCGAGTTAGTTATTTGGTTGCATGTGATTAAATGGCTGTTAGATGTAACCATAGTCAGAAATATGCATGTAGTAACCAATCAGAGATAATGCCAGACCTGGCTTGGTTAATTTGCTAAGTACAACAATCTTGCGATTGGTTAAACACAGATTCTGTGAAACTGAAAGCTCTTGATACTCGCGGACATTTATAAGAATGAAGTAGCAGAGGAGGAGAGCAGGGTCGAAGTAGAGTTTATATACTGAAATGTGTGCCTATCTTACAGAAGGTCTATATGTATGCGCCCGCCTATTGAAAATCAAATACACAGTTTTACAAACAACTTTTGTACCAATGGTCACCTTCAACAGCTATTGGCGTTAATAATAAAAAAGCTTTACTGTTGTTCACAAGGTAAGACCAGAGCCATCCAGCGGATCTGCGGATCCCTCTTAGCCATCCCTGGACAGTAGTGGATCAATTCGCTTTATTTTGCAATATTGTTTTGATTTGAAAGCTATTTAGGAGTTAACCGATTGCATATTGATCTTTATAATTGATAATTATACTGGGATTATAACCAACGAGTCTTCCGTCCCAACTGTGAATCCACTTTAACCGACTGGTAACTGTACATCATCTTAAAAGCATGAATCCTGATGCTTCCTCCTTTAACAAAGTTATAACTTAACTTACTAACAAAAATTCTCTTAACATTTCATTGTATTTTGTATTATTTTGTTCAGCCCTTTCATATTTTGGCTTTATTCTTATTGTTGGGGGGGTTGGTATAAACATAAAAATTATCGTAGGTTAGCGCTAAGCTTTCTTTGTACATTTCATTCTGATACTGAAGGTACTTTTCCAAAAAATTGAAACTCTAATAGATTCTTTACATCAAGGCCCACTCGTCACCAGGCTGAGTGGTGGTTGGCTTGCCCATCATACAATAGACTTATTTCAATCCTCTGTTAGCAAGAAACGACAAAAATGTCTCCTGCTGTTCCAAATATAACTCGAAAGTTTTTTCTAGAATTTTGTAGTGTTGCTCCTTCAACTCGAGATCGTTCATATAGGTTAAGTTTTCTTGCCTTTCGCATGCGTTCGATTTGAATCTTGGTGATTTGAAAAAGCAACGTGTTGAAAGGCTACACGAAACATGTAGGATTTCAATATCTAAACGCGGCGTGCAGTAAAGCTACACGCCACGTGTTGAAATGAAAAAGCTACACGCGACGTGTTGAAAAGCTACACGAAACGTTATGGGTTGAAAATCCTTCATTTTCGCGTAGCTTTTGCATTTCTTGTTTCTCTGTGTGAGCGGGGATGTGTGTCCCGAAAGATGGGAAAATTCTCAGAGTACGAGGAAATCTCATGTATATGCTCCTCCACCGAAGTGCTTGGCACCCACTCATTGTATTTGTCGATGGCTAACATTTAAACAAAATGAATGGTCAAAACATATTATTGAGTACGTGACTCTTTTACCAGCTGACTGGAATGCTTTCAACCTCGTCTAGCCTGCTGAAACCTGGAAGCCATGGTCAAATATGATCCTACATCCCCACGTCCTTCCATCTGCATTGTGCCCTTCCGCTTATTCTGGGTTCCGAAAGAATTGACTTTTGAACATTTCCCTCTACTTATAGCAATTACGGTGGCTGCTTTTACCTAGTTGATTTTCCACATAGAGCTAAGTCCCACATGTATGATGCTATATGTCATTTCTGTAAGCCGTAGTGGCCAGAATCAAGATAGGATCAAAATCTTGATCCAAGAATGCATTTTGAATCCCCTATTTATTGACCCAAAGATTTTTGACTTTGATTGCCTTTTCGTTGAGTTTCTTATTCTTACTCTCCTCGCCTAAAGAATCCAATTTGAACGAGCTCTCGATTCCAAGAACGAATTTCTTTCAAATTCAGGAACAAATCGAATTTTTATCAAGAACGTTTGTACTCAAAGTAATCGTTCTACTTTTTTCTGAGTGCTAGAACCTTTCGATTTCACTTAAAAGAATGGCTAACTTTAGGATCAAAAGTATATATCATCAATATGAAATTAAAGCACTACTTCCGGTTTTGAAACATACGGAATAGAGAGAGGATAGCCCTAAACTCATCGATAAGTGCTTGGAAATAATTAGCAAACTGGTTACCACATTTGGCCAATTTCATGTTTAAAACTTAACTCGATACCTAAATCACATTTAATTCGTCAGATTATTGACCTTAGCCTTAAATCGTGTATAAACTTTAGAACTCAACTCTCAGAACTAATGAACTATACTGCCTTCATAAGATGTTAAGACCTGCAGCATCCATTCCTTGCTCTATCTCATAATCTTAAGACAATGGGAAGCGTAATTTAATTAAACGATTAGATTAGGGATAACATGCAAAAACCAATTTTAATAAACTATTGGAAATCAGTAGTATTAGTGCCGATTTCACATTTCCTAGATACCTGCTATGTGTCAGATAAACTTGGAATTTTCTCTGTTATTTGTTCGTTTATGTGAGAGATATTGCTATATAGTGATATCATCGGCTCTTAGTCAGTTAAGATAACATAGTTAGGGCAAAGTTGCTGGCCGGTTTAACTTGGTGAACCCAGCGCGATCCTTGCTTACTGCTTCTCTGCTGGTAATAGAGCAATGCAACTGGCTAACGTGAGCGGCGAAAGGCAGCAAATAAGGTGGGTACGTAAAATCTGAAAAGCGGCGACAACAATTGAGGTATTGTATGTAGACCCCTTCTAACGATGACCCATGGATACATTTTAAGGACCACAATTTGAGAATAATACTCTGCACTCAAACACGTGGAGGTCTCCTTAAGATACTCAACTGACCCTTCATTATATCAGAAATTTCTAGATTTAGACTAGGGGGCGTATGTAGTGAGTTAAAGCTGCTGCAGCGCGATCCTGTCTTACTGCGTCTCAAGTCGACTCACACTTGCTCGTTGGAGCGATGCACTCGCCAAGCTGCTGGCTAACGTGAGCGGCGAGCCTTCCTTACAGGGTACAATATATAGTTTTGGTGCGTCAAATAAAAAACTCCACCAATGAAAACTGTGACAGCAATGCCTTGGACAGAGACCCCCTCTGACTACAACTTACGCAATCGTTTTAAGGACCCCGATTTGAGTATATGAACCTCGAATGTTCGCACCCTCAACAGAGATGGTGCTGATATCCAGTTGTGGGATATTCTCGAGACATATTTATCTGACGTTACCGCACTTCAGGAAATGCGATGAATTGAACAAGGGCGCAAGTTAAGAACATAATCAACAGCCAATGCACATTGGCATGACATGCTTCCAAGCACGAGTTTGGGTGCGGCTTTGTAGTCAGTGAAAGACTTCGTCGCTCTGTCATCAGCTTCACACCAGTTGACATGCGACTTAAGGCTAAATATTTAAATATAAGTCTTATCTGTGCACAGGCGTCAACAGAAGACAAGGACGCCTTGACAAAAGACGAATTCTATGAGTGCCTGGAACAACTTTCACGACATTAAGATCGTGCTTGGCGATTTCAACACTAAAATTGGGAGAGAAGGAGTTTTTGGCTCGACAGTCGGCCGATTTAGCCTTCATGAAACAACCTCCGGTAATGGAGAGAGGCTAATAGATTTGGCCGCGGGCAGGAACAAAGTCATAAGTAGTACCAGAACATAAGGCCCCTGATCAATTAACGCGAAACCAAATTGATCATGTTGTGATCGACGGAAGGCACTCATCGAGTGTTCTAGACGTGCTTGCGATTCGAGGTGCCAACATTGACTCAGATCACCACCTTGTACACAAGCCTCACGCTCCAGCACACGTTGAAAGCTAAATGTCGAGAAGCTGAAATCACAACGGAATTTTGAAGCCTGCGCAACTGCTCAGGGAATTCTCACCATTCCCTTCTGGTGTATGCGATTAGTGGAATCATATATCACACTCCATGAGTATGGCTGCAAAGGAGATGCTCGGATCCGCCGAGTACCCTCGAAAGCAGACTTGGTATGATTAGCAGCGCTGCCGCGCTACTGCAGAGAAAGACACTGCCTTCAGGAGAACTCTGTTAAAGAGCGATACCGGGAGAAAAGGAGATAGGAGAAGCGCCTGTTTAGAAAAAAAAAGTCGAGAGAGGAAGTCGAGATGCTATTCGGCATGAGTGAGACACGAAAATTTTATCAAAAGTTTAGACGACAAACTGAAAGTAGTTAACCCGGAGTCACACAATGCAAGGACGAAAATGGGAATCTGGTCACAGATCCGCAAGTGGCGCGTGACAAATGGAGAAGCTATTTTGCCAACTTGCTGGGTGGCGACGACGTTACAAAGTATGTTTAGCCAGCTATACGATATATTATACCGATTTTGACCGATCTCCCCAAAATTGTGTGGAAACTGATAATATTCACAACTGGAAGGTATAAAGACGCTACCATTGAAAACAAAAAAGTTTTTCTCACTAGAACTACTTTTTCGACCGATAGTTCCTATGGCAGCTATATGCTATAGTCATCCGATTTGGATCAAACTTGGTAGAACTGTGTAGTAGCATATAATATTGATCAGTAATAAGTTTGGGAGCGATAGCATTGAAAACATAAAAGTTTTTACTACTAAGACTTATTTTCAGAACTATATTTTGTATGGCAGCTATGCTATATAGTTGGCCGATTTTCATTAAACTTGGTGGAACTATGTGAAAGCATAGAAAACTTATAAATACGAGGTTTGGGTACGTTTGCGTTGAAGACAAAAAAGTTTTTCTCACTAAAACTACTTTTTCGTCCGATGGTTCCTATGGCAGCTATATGCTATAGTCATCCGATCCGGCCGGTTCCGACAAATGTGCAGCGTATTTGTACCAAAAGACTGCGTGCAAAGTTTGGTTAAGATAGCTATAAAGATGAAATTGTAATTAATGATGATATTATTAGTTTCATGCAAGGGTTGTCTTCATCCCCAAAGGCAGGCAAGAAAGATATAACTAACCCCAACTCCTTCAGTCCCATCAGCTTGACTTGGTTTTTACTGAAAACGATTGAAAAGCTAGTGGACAATATATGTAGTCTACGAAGTACGCTGCTAAGGGTAGCACCCCTTCAACCAGCACAGCACGCGTACAGAGCAGGCCGTTTGACCGACACGGCACTGTATCAATTCGGGAAGATGCTCGAGAAAACAATAAAAGATAAGGAAGAGGTTGTTCCTACTGCCTAATTGGAACATTTTATTCCTTGTCTCTGTTGACTTTATTGCTACTGAGCTCTTTAAACCAGGGTTCCCCAAGAAGAGAGCGCAAAAATGTGACTGTGTCTCTCTCTAACACACAGTGATGCATGACTTCGGCAAGCATTCGGTGTGAATTGGCGAGTATGTTCGGCCCCCAGGGGCTATGGCTGGTGAATTCTGCTTTAAACGCTGCTTGGCTATCTGAGAGGATGGCCATGTCTCTGTTTTAACTCCTGACTAAAAGTGATTAGAACAAAATCGCGATGTTTAATTTGATGATACTGTCCCCAGAAATCAATTTTGATGATTTAACACTTGGAAATTTTAGTTTAATTGCGCTAGGTTAATTAATTGCCATTTTCTAACTGTATCAGGACTCGATACACACGAAGTAGAACTTGCCAAAGTGTGTTAATTTGATTTCAAATTCAGGAACCCCCAATTCCTTTTATAAGATACAAAGCAAAATGTCACCAGCTAACGCCATTTTGTTTATTTTCAATTGACACTTTACGTTTTAAACAAAAATTGATAATCGAAATTTATTTATACTAAACAAATACAACTATTTTTTGCACTAATAAAATTTGGCAAACGAAATTAAACCACGTCTACAAATTATTCACCTGGCAGCCATTTTGTAAAAAGTTTCTCTCAGTGACGTAGCTGGCGCTTTGCGCTTTGCTCTTTTTTTTTCTATTTTGCTAATTTGTATTTTTTTTTTTTTTTTGGGGCCCTCTCCACATTTGGGAAGCATTTAGAGAGGGGGGCAACACGTGATTTGGGTTTGCTTCGGCTCTCTTCAAGTTGAAATGGTAAGAAAAGGGTATCCAGGGTACCCAGGTAATTTGAGTAGGGGGGTGGGGGAAGCTAGTTAATTTTTGATTTAGTTACAAGTTTGAAGCAAGCATTTTGGATAGAAATTTTGCTAAATGGTTTTCTGATATCTGTCTGTGTGAGTGTGAGAGAATCTTGATTGAGTGTATGTGGATGGTGAGAAAGTGAAATACTCAGCTAGGCGTTCTGTATTGGTATGGGTATTGTACACGCCCCTATGGACGGACGGACGGACGACGACGACGACCCTTACGTCAGCAGTGGCACGTGGACTATAATTAAAGCATTTAATTAAGCCCAAACATTTAGCAACGAATTCATATTATAATTCCTGCATAAAGATGAATGGACAAATTAAATTTGAAACTATTTTTGGTGATTGTAATTGCTTATTAAAACAAAAATGTAAGTACATTTATTTGATTTTCTAAATTCATTTCAATTTCATGCCTACACACTACCATGCATATGAGAGACCCCACACACACACACACTCGCACGCGTGTACACACATATGTCACACATGTCCAAAAACCATCTGTATCTGTATCTGTATCTCTGTGTCGGTGAGTCGTCGTCGTCGCTTGTGATATGAGCTTGATGTTACATATTTCATATGGCACACTACTGACTGGTTCTGCTTCTGATTCTGTTTCGGTTTTAGGTGTATGCGTGAAAGCTAAATAACTAGCTCCTCATGCTCATTCTATGTGTTCAGCGAGCTACGCGCTTCTGGCACAGGAATTTTTTTTTTTTTTCAGATTTTGTTGGGTTTTTTTTTTGCTGGGTTGGTTTTGATCGTGAGTGCGTGTACGTGTGTGTGTGTGTGTGTGTCGCTGGGCTGCTTTACACTGTGCACAAAGTGGACGATGTTGTGAAGCTTACTAGCTGCGTCCTCAGAAAGCTGCTTTCACACTGTAAGAACCGCTTAAAGTGACACCAAAATGCTCCAGAAATGATCCCAAGAAATATTTTTACAACAAGCCTCAAAGCAGGGGTGAATGAGCTTCATTCCGCATGCCGCGCATTTGTTGTTGTTTCACGCAAGCCTTATGGCTACATAGAGCAACAACCAATTCATATGCATTCTCTCTTCTCTTTCTTTCCATGTGAAGGTTTTGCTGTTGGTGCCACTTCATATGTGTCTCCCTTTTCTCTCTCTCCTATGTATCTTGCAAATACGAACGCAACAACAATGTTGCATATGCGTCGTCAGTGGCCGAATGTTTTTCCGGTTTTCGGACGACGACGACCCACAAGCACACAAACAAAAATCGGGTTTCTATTCCTATTTTTTGTGCTTGTTCTTGCTTGAGATATATTTTCTTTATTTGTATTGGTGTCCATGCGGTCGGAGGCTCATTCTGGGCCTCAAAGGATCATAGAATATAATTTTTTAGTCAGTAGAGAAAAGTGATTCATTTTCGTTTCAAGGGAAATTAACAATATCCAACTTATTTATTAAAGTAAAAGCATTTTTTCTCCATTTTTTATAAGTCCTAAAAATTTAAAATAAGTATAAAAAAAAATCAATTAACAATGGAAACAGAATCTTGCTTCAAAAAGTCTACTAAGGCTTCATTCTACAGCGTGGTCCATTTAAAAATTGGAATTTAATTTTCGTGCAATATTTGTATTATACGCTCATATTTTCAATTGTTTCGGCACGTATATCAATGTCGGCAATGGCAACTCGAATCTCGTTCTTCAACTCATCAATTGTTTCAGGATTGTTTGCATAACATTTGTCCTTGACCGCTGCCATAAAGATAATAGTCTAACGTTGTCAGATCACAGCTATCTTGGCGGCCAATTCACATCTCCGAATATTTGGCTGATTAGCTCGATTTTCGAAGATAGGGCTGCAGAGAATCGATTGTGGCGCCGTCTTGTTGAAACCAAATATCGTCCACGTCTTACGCTTCAATTTCCTCGAGGAACCAATCACTTAACATTCACCATTCACGGTCACGGTGGCTCCTTCTTCATCAATTGGCTTTAGCTGCTGCACCAATTGAACTTTGTATGGCTTCATGGCAAGGTCTTTATGCAAAATTCGCATCAAAGAAGTAAGCGAAATGTGCAATTGTTGAGATCGATGGCGAGTTGACGTCGATGGTTGCTCACGCACATTTTCAGCAACCGCAGCAATGTTTTCGGTCGAGTACGATTACCCACCAACATTCCAGTTTCACCAACTCGCTTCACGAATTGATCCATAAATTGAGTTTTCGAAACATTTTTGTTGTTAAATGTTTTTCTTTTCAAATTTCGCACAGTTTGAGTCGAGGACTCACTATTTTGGAAATATTTTTTTAATATTTCCCAACTTTCTTCAAGCAAATAGCGACAGCATTTCGTAAATGTCAAAGTTTTTACTAAATATTATACCCTTGTTCTAACCCTTGTTAACCTCACTAACGTCAACAAAGAACAGCTGATTGAGTTGCTATGTCTGCCATTGTGAATCAAAGTTCGCCAACATGTCAAGCAGCATGCTCTCCTAGTAGTCCCAGCACGATAAAGGTAGTTTGCGATATTCATACATAAGTAATATTACTGCATTTTAACCATTCTAAATCAAGGAATGGAACAATTGCCGCTTGCCGCGGCCATGTACAACTCATGGGCTTAGTCTGTTTTCAATAAAGGGGGTCCATACACTTCTCCCCCTTGTGCCAAACCCCCACACACTGAGCTAGAACTCTCTCCGACCATGGCAACGTCATTGACGCCATTGAGCAGCTGTTTCTCTTGGGCAGTTCGATAGAAAATCTAGCCTTTTAGCGGAAAATAGCTATATGTCGTGACAGTAGCTAGATCATTCATGACAGTGACTTGATCATCCGTCGCGAATGATCTACCGAATGGACATTCGTCTCTTATGAGGAAATACACAGAAAGAATGAGGTCATTTAGATCATCCAGCGGATGACCTCTGGAATATGCCAGTGGAACAATGGTATTAGTCGCTTTCCGAATGACATTTGACGTTTTTAAAGTCAAATTATGAATAGTTCGAATTCCAAACATTAGATGGACCACCCTGGACGAGAACATAAACAGTTTAATAATGAATTTCACTCTTGAGGGAATTTGTAACTCTTAAAAATTAATGAACGCACTATTCTAGACAGGTTCATTAAAATTCCGCGCTTTTGCTGAGGAATCAGAGAGGTGATTCAATAAAGTTCCAGGTAAGGCAAAAACAAGCATGATCAACGTGCTTCGGTGCTTTTGCTTGTGTTGTTCGCACCAAACTTGTCAAGATCTTGCCCCATCTGGTACAGTTAATACTGATAAAGAAAAAGAAAAACAGGCCTGTTTCTAATTCCTAATACAAGTGGAATTGTCGCAAACAAGCTGATTGCTGTTCTAAATTCCGCAAATCGACTAGATTCATCGTTTTCAAAAAGTGTCTTGCCCCCCATAGTTGTTATTGTTGTAACGGCTAGCGAAGAATCGTAGGCGTAGGGAGAAAAGAAAAAAAATATAATCAATAGAGATGTAGAATTAATCTGGTAGCAGGTCAAGCATCCATAGATCTAAGGTTGTGAGGTCAGTAGGGTTTAGGGGACACGAAAAGAGGTGATTGCCAAGTCCACATTTTGGACATTCATTCACAATATCTAGGGTTATTCGAGATAGGATCGCAGTTGGGCCAAGGAAGTTCTGGCCGTTCGAGGAAGTGATTTTTCAGCATACTAATAGGAGGGAAACTGAATGATGTTATCCTATTAGGATTTTATAGAACTGGAAACCATGGTGATGTAGGCGGTTTTCTTTGCCTCGGCGCATGACTTCAGGGTAATGCGATTGTTGCCAAGGAATTGGCGGACTGATTGGAGCTCAGTTGGCCTTGGGTCTTCTTGATATATCCTGAAGGGTACAGGCGTGGTTTGAGTGCGATTCGATGTGGCAACCAATAAGGAACTGTTGGGTGAAGTAATATGTTGTGGGCTGGGACTAGGAGTACCTCCTTCTTCTGGTGGAGGTGGTCCGGGGTGTGTCATCAAAGAGACAACCTGTGGCTACACACAACGCAGCGTTCTGTGCCAGCTGAAGATTGCGCCATTGCTTGTCGCGCGCGACATAGTTCACCATTAAGCGTCCAATTGCCTTGTAGGTGGTGACAATGATTTCCGTTTCTTTGCCCCAGAACTTTATTCCTGCTCCTAACTTTTTGTATAACACCTTCTAAGGGCCGATTTCACATCTTCTACATAGAGCTATCTGTCACATAGCTAAGTTTAAGTTTATCTGACACATAGCAGCTATCGGAAAGAAGAGAAATCGGCCCTAAGTGTTTTGCGAAATGGAAGAGGGGATCTAGCGTGACACCCATGATCTTGGGATTGCTAACGGTGCCCCACCGTGTCCTGTGGCAAATGAAGTGGATGTTGAGTGTCAGTTTCACCTCTTTTGTCCATGTAGTCAGGAGGGAGCGGACAGGCTCAAGTTCCTGTCAGTGAAGAACTGAGGCAAACTAGGAAGGTAGGAGTTTATGCGCTGCTCAAGAATGGCAACATCTCTGCCAGTGGAGACGATGGAGCAGTCGTCGGCAGACGAGTTGAGCTTGACATCAGGTGGTGCCACTTGCCCACAACAGCATTGAAACAAAAATGCATGACAAAATTAAGAGCATTGCGTCGCCTGTGCGCGAACAATGCCCACAGACGAATTCTGTTTACTGACGAGAAAATGTTTACCATGGAGGAATCGTTCGACAAACAGAACGACATCAAAACAAGCGTGCAAACTCATTCTGAGAATTCAGATAGGTCACCATCCGGCTTATGTGATGGTTAATTGGGGAGTCGCCTATGATGGGGTCACCAAGCTCCATTTTTGTAAAAAAGGAGTCAAAACTTCGGCGAAAGTGTATCAATCCGAAGTTTTGGAAAAAATTGAGTAAGCCTCTCAACACGACATTATTTGCAAATTTTTTTGCAGCTCACAAGGCAATAACGACTTAAACATGGCTAAAAAACCATGTACCTAACTTGATTTCTACGGTTGATTGGCCTGCTGGTAGCCCAGACCTGAATCCATTGGACTACAAACTGTGCTCTGAACTCGAGGCTATGGCTTTTTGGCTTATTGAGTCTTTGAAGCTCACCCTTGACCGAGCAGTGGACAATTTCTCAATGCTTGAGGTGCGCACTGCTATCGATGAGTAGTCAGAGAGAATTCGGGGTTACTAGAAAGCACAAGGCGGCCATTTTTGCACTGTAATAAGCAAAGGATACCCCACATGGATTCAAGGGGATTCATGTCCGGAGAAGGCGCTGGCAATTCTAAAAGCTTGATTTTCTCTTCTCACTGATTTACATTATCTTGCTGAAAGGTGGTAAGCGGGTTCGGCTCTTGCTCCAAAAAGTTAATTAAGACTTCGGTAAATGTTTAGTATAGGTCCATCATGGCTTGAAACTTTGAAAAAAATGTCCTCGATGTACCGCGAATTATGAAGAATTTACGTGCAGAAAACAGTTGGCGGTCACCCGCGGTTCTCCAAGTTTGCATTTTTGCGCATACAAAATATGTGTAATCGCATGTACTTTTCGAATTATGTGTTTGATTTCAAATAAATTTCGTGCAAATTTGTCAAAGTCTGCTGAAGAAATGAGCTGAGAAATGGGCGTTTGTACGGGGTGCAAGTACTCTTGAAGAAGTTTTTTGAGTTAATGGAGTTCTTATGTCAACACAATGTCATCCGTCAAGAAAAATTGTGTCCAAAGTGCGGTTTGATGTACAGATGCTGGGCTTACGTTAAACTAAACCGGGAGAAGAAGCATGCCAGGAGACAGTGCGACTACATCGAATCCGTGTGGAAAAATACTTTTTTCGCTGGTTCAAACATTAGTATTCAGGACATTTGCCGCTTCGTTATGAGGGTGCTATTCCTCACTTTGGCCGAAAAAAGGACCAATACTTTGGATATCTGTCGAAATTCCAGTTTCAAAAAGTCTATAAAACGCACCCAGAGCGAATACATGCGATTTTCTTGGCTATTGGGCACCTTTATGACCCGTCAGAAGAAAATATTATAAATGAAGGTGTCCATTTTGAAGAGGTAATGAAAAGATGCACCACATACGAAGAAGAAAAATTCCGCGGTTTTGCGCCGCAGCCGAAAATTAAAGAAAAATGAAAATCCAATAAATTTAGGTAATCTTTTTTTATGTTAATAACCATAAATTTAATTTTTGACAATTTATTGTTTATTCATTTTGTTTATTAATTTTGTTTCTTTGTTTTGTTCTAGCGACAAGTCGCTCTCCCACTTAGGCCGCATGGGCCCGTTTCGATGCCATATATTCCCGGTTTGTTTGTTTGTTTGTTTAATTATTTCCCAATACAACAAGAGCTTGTCTTGATAATTGTGGTATTGGTCACAAAATGTAATTCGGGGAGGTTGGTAAAAATAAAATGTATCTTAGCTTAATAACTAATAAGGTAGATATCAATTAAATTTAAGTTTACAGTGCAGCTTATTTTGATAATAGTAATATGATTAGATCATTTCAATCGATTAGATTTTTAAGATAGGCGGTAAGGTTGGTTTTGAAAAGTGTTGCGTTCCTAATAGTTTTAAGATGGTGTGGGAGCTGGTTCCAACAGCGAGCAGCAAAGACATAGAAATGTTTTTCTGAACTGGCCAGTTTTAATCTTGGGCAAATTAAATTATTAGTTCTCGCGGATGAGGCGAATTCTAATTTTTCATAAAAATACTGAGGCTCACGAGTAACAATGATTTTATGGACCAAAATTAGAGTTCTAAGTTTAATCCAGGAATCAAGAGACATGTCTTGCAATAGAGTTGAAAGTTAGCAAAAATTTCTATACCGTAGAATAACATTGGGACTAAACACGATCTTGCTATGAGCATTTTAATGTTCTGCGGTATGAGGGATTTTGAGCCATATAGTTGCCTGAGAGAACCATAAGTTTTCCCAGAAGCTTTTGCTATGTGGTTACTCCAGGAGAGAGTTGCATTGAAGTGTATTCCAAGGTTGCTGATTTGATTTACATATTCAAGGGCAATGTCATCCATAATAAGTCTAGGCAGGTGTGTTATATCAATGTGCTTTTTGTACACGATTAGACACTTAGTTTTTTACGTTTTTAATTCCAAACAATTCTCCTTTGCCCAGGTGCATAGTTTGACTAAGTTTTCATTGCATACTCTGACACAATCAACGATTTCACCCATCGGATGACTAACATACAATTGAACATCGTCAGCATACATATGGACGGCACAGTTAGTCAATTTATCAGGTAGGTCATTTATATACATAGAAAACAAAAGTGGACCAAGAACAGAACCTTGAGGGACACCCCTTTTAGTTGGATGCAATTGTGACATGGCTTGCTGTCTAAAGGAAAGATATGACTTAATCATATTTGAAGCTGAGGAGGAAAAGTTGAATAGATAGCTTAGCTTAGTACATAAAAAGTTGTGGTCCACATTGTCAAAAGATTTACTAAAATCTAATAAGATCAGGAATGTAACATGGCTTACGTCAGTTTGCTTACGGAACCCTGATAACCCTTTATTCCATAGAGGGGCTAATACTGAGCAGGACAGTGGCACAGGAGGTGCTGTACCGTTTCCATCTCTTCCTCATATCTGCAACTTCTACAGAAATCGTGGTGTGCTACGCCTAGGCGTGCTGCGTGTCTGCCAATAAGACAGTGACCTGTCAGGGCACCCACCAGAAGGGCTATGTGTTCCCTTCTGTAACGCAAAAGTGTGTTGGTACGTTTTAAGTTGAATTCTGGAAACGTAAGTCTTGCTACCAAGCAGGAGGAAAGGTTTTTCCATCTATCCGTAGCAAGACGCAGTGTTTCGGCTTTTATGTAAAGCTTCGTGCTCTTCTCTGGAAGGAGCTCGATAGTTGTGCCTAGTCTGGCCAGTTTGTCCGCAGACTCATTTTCGTCTATGTTCCGGTGTTCAGGTGTTAGGTGTATACTAAAATGTCGTGCGATCTCGTTTAGAGAAAAGTGTTTTAGAATTGTTGGTATGTGAGTCAGGGCGGCTTTTAAGGGCGGCTTGACTGTCTGAATGTATAAATACGTTTCCTTCTTTGATCCTGAGTGTGTTAAGGTAGGTGGCAGCTTCCTGGATGGCTACCACTTCCGCTTGGTATACACTGCAGTGGTCAGGAAGGTGGATCGATAAGTTTAGCTCTAGCCCCCACCTACTTTTTCGTCGAGCTTAGAGCCATCCGTGTAGATATTTATGGCGTTAGCTCTGCTATGGAAAAGGTTTTCCCAATCGCTTCTGCTAGGGATGTAGACGTCGTACGATTTGTCGAACGTCGTTCGAGGTATACAGTAGTCTATATTTGACGGTATTCACCTTATGTAGTTTTGGCAACTTAATTTAGATTGTGTAGATATACTCATAACTTATCTTTTTATGTAAGTTTGATTTCAGGTGTAATGTGTCTGATTATGGGCGAGTTGTTTGTTTTGTTCAGTGTATTGATGGAGTCAAGTTTATTTATTTATTTAGTGTATTTCGCCAACGAATAAACTTAACTGGCAACTACAATAAAACTTAAAATGAATCCTAGAACATACTAAGGCAGAGTAGAGGCTTAGCCGTCTAAAAGGACCATTGAACTGTTTAGAATTGCGCTTTTCAAAGCCGAGCATTGAATAAGCTTTGGGGAGGATATATTTTTGAAATCTTGAGTCTATCACCCCTAAATCCAAGGCTTCATATTGACGACTTAAAGCGTGATGAGCAAGGGATTACGAGTTTAGAATTGGCAGCTCGCATTTTCCTAATGTTACATAAAAGCACTTTGAAAAGTTAAGAGGCAGTAAATTCCCGCCACAGAATTCAGATCACATTGATTTGAAAATTTTCAAATCATCAGCATACATTAGATAATGCGAATTTAATTAGGCAACCGATGTCATTAATGAATAGCGTGGGAGGACAGATGTTTGCCATTAATGAGGACTTGATACGAATGAGGCCATCAAGATAAGATTCAATCCAATTGAGGATGGAGGAATAAAGCCAAGCTTAGAGTGCTTATATAAGAGGGCATTATGACAAACTTTGTCAAATGCTTTAAAGAAGTCTGTGTAGATTGCATCGATTGCATTGACAACGATTTTCAAATGCAGAAATGCAAATATTGCTAAATGCTGTTAGATTCGTAACCATGCTGATTGGGATCTATGTAAGAATTTTTAAGAGTATTATACGTTCAAAGAGCTTACATATATTGCTAAGCTTTGCAATTGGCCTATAATTAGAAACATTGCTTTTTGAATCCTTTTTGTGAATAGGAATAACTGAGGCTAACTTCCACTTATTTAAAAATTACCCAAGTGCAAGGTATTTATAAAACATCACAGTGAGAGCCTCACAGAGCTCGAAAATGCAATTCTTGAGAAGAAAAGAAGAAATTTCATCAGTGTCTGGCTTAAATGATGGATAGCTTTCAAAACGTCATCTTCCGATATGGGAATGATAAGGAATGGAATCAAGAGTAAATTGGTCCTCCCAGACACACATTGGCTCAAAATTAGCGCTAAAAAAGGCAGCAAACAGATTCACTATTCCATCATACGTATTGAATGGGAGGTTAGTTGCTAAGTTAGTATATTTGTCTGTTAGGAAGTTTCCTAGGGAAAAGTTTTTTAAGGCGTCGTCTTATAGCCTATTTCCACTGGCTTCATTTCTTATCATTTTCATTTCTAAAAATGATGCTGTTTCCATTGACACATCTTCATCATTTTGATATTCGCAATGCCACGTTGACAAAAACAGCTGAATGGTTTGATTTGAATAACAGGCGCCACTTTCAAACTCACGGGGAGTTTTTGCAATATTTACCCAAAAACAGACATACCCGGCAGGAAAGCAATTACCATGGGCGAATGCATTGTTAACGCCCTGAATAATCAGCAGAAATCTAAATACACAACTTATTTTGACTAAATTATATTATAAACAAAATTGCGCCTTATTTTTAAATTCAAATCAATAGTTTATTGGTGATGACACTTTCTATTTCCAGAGAGTAACGAGTAGTGCCAGAGAGTAGCGAGTACTTTTTAAAAAAATACCAAATTCCTTCGTGGGGAATGCCATCATTTTTGAGAAATGAAGGAAATGAAGGGCAAAATGCAACAACAGTTTGTATGGAAGAAATGATATCATTTTCTTCATTTCTTGTCATTTCAAGAAATGAAGCTTCATTTCTTTGGTGGAAATAGGCTATTATTCTAGTTCCTGCTTTCTGTAGTCTGCGCAGAAGTTTTCTGGCTAGTGTGTTGGGGTGACTTTTTAGTCTCTTCTCGTTATCAGCTGCCTGTTTATTGATTCACGTCACCAATCTGGGGCACACTGAGGTCACTCTCCAAATGTCTTGTTCACTTATACCAGGGTGCTCCCGATACATAGGACACTGAGCTAACTCAGATGGGATTTCGCATATATTCCATATACTTGGATCCCATATCTTCAGGCAGGTGCTATGATAGCTTTGTATATATGCGCCTTATTTCGGCGTGAGAGCTTGTTTCTGCTAGAGAGAAGTCATCCCACTTTCTGTACTCTGCCGTATAGTGACCTGACAAGCGCGTTGATATGGGTTCCGAATGTAAGGCGCTTGTCCCGGATAAATTCCCAAGTATTTATGTCCAGGTAAGTAGCCTTCTGAATTCAGGCGACCTTTAATCTTGCAAAAATGAAGACAAAGCCTGCATTGACATCGTTTCATAAGCCAGCCAGAAGAAACTGGAGGGAGGAGTAAACAAAATGTGGAATTCTCGGATGAGAAAAAGTTTAACTTGAATGGGCCATATGGTTTTTGTTACTAAAGGCACGATATTAAAATGTCCGAACTCCCGAAACTTTGATGGAGGCTCTGTGATGTTTTGTGTCGCGTTTAGCTATCACAATCGGACATCGATACGCAAGAATACAGGTGGCATGAATTAAGAAAACTATTAAAGCTTATACATATATTCAATGAAGCAAGGTGTTCCAACTTCAGCTATATATTAATAAGAGACGGTGGAGGTACGAACTGCAAATGTTTAATACTGCAGCTTAGACGCACCTAAGCAAGATCCAGGTCCTTCAAACCAAAGTACTACGCTGCCTATATAAAATTTATAACTTAATTTTGGTGAAGCTGGCTTTAACCTAAATGGTCAATGTTGTTCTAAGGCAGAGTTCCCCAGCGATAGCTCCTGGGGCACGAACATTCATACCGAATGCTTGCCAAAGTCATGCATCACTGTGTGTTAGAGAGAGACACTGTCACATTTTCGCGCTCTCTGCTTGGGGAATCCTGTTCTAAGGCAGCGTTGGTCAACGAGAGCGAGGCCAAAAAGTGAGAGTGTTTTCGTGTGTGAAAAAAACCACAGTGAATTTGCTTCGACCTGACAGCATCAAAGGCTAAATACTTTGTGCTCTCTTCTCCTCTGCTTCGGCATGCGTTCGGCTCTTATACGTGTGAATAGCGCCCCCCAGGACCCCCTGTGTCTTGTGACCATTGCTGTTCTAAGGCAATTGCTAGTAAAAAAAATGCCAATAAACCGCTAAGCCAGGCTTCGTTGGTAAAACTGGAATCAATATTAATATTATAATATTAAGAAAGTTATAATAGTTCTTAAGAAGTTGACTTAAATTAACTTTTTTTTTGTGTAAACATTGGGTCCGGTTGGGTTTAAGTTGGGGAGGTAAAATGTTTGAAAGGTTCGTTATTAGGAACCCAAAAAACTCGAACCGAAACGTTTTTTTTTGGTTTCGGTTCAGGACCGAATTGCATTGAATTTAAAAACAAACCAAATTCGGCAGGGCCAGATGCCAGAAAGCTCCGAAGGTACCAAAAATGTCAACACAAACACCTAAAATTGATTGAAAATTTTGAAAATTGTTAAAATTTCCAAAATGTTCATATAGTCTACATACAATTAAAAATAAATTGATCATATTAAACATGATTAACACAGTTAAACAGGTGAAATATGTATGTTTTGCTGTAGCCTGTGAAATAGCCGCCGCCATTTTCTTTTTGCACGCTTTCGTTCATAAAATTTTTCACTGTGCTTAGAGCGCACTAATACAAGTAGATCTTTTTAGTTGAGAGAGTTGGCATATGGGTGTGTGTGAGTGTGTGTGTGTGTTGGTGTGTTTGTTTTGCTATTGTTTTCAGTGCGGGCAAGCTAAAATTTATATTTTTCCACGATGGCGTTAACCAGTACATGCAAACTCACACTTACAGGCAGGCGATGGCAGAGCAGAGCGGCAGCAGACAGCGCCAGCCCAAAACATTCATTCAGATTCCGACTTGTTGCTGCTGCTGCTGCTGCCGCTGCTGAAGGCAAAGACATATTCATTGATACCAGAAGAGCAGAGTTCTGTGTGTGCATGTGTGTGTGTGTGTGTGTGTGTGTGTGTGTGTCGGGGCCATACCGCCACAAACTAAAGTTTCGTGAGGCATTTGTTTCAGTACGTCACCGACAGTGCCAACGTCAAGAAGGAGGAGGCGGTTAGCTGACTGACTGACTGCTTGGCTTGGCTTGGCCTGGCTCTCGGGGCTCTGACAATTGGACTAGATAGTAGGTGGAGGCAGGGTGGCGGGGGGGGCGGGGGGTGAAGTGTTGGCGGCAGATCAAAGTGAATTTCAATTGAGAACATTTGTTTAATGGTGTGCGTGTGCAACTTAAAAGTGACGAAAAAAACACACACACATTTTGGTTGGTCGATTTTGCGACGCAGTTTCAAACAAAAGAAAAACTTAAACGACGTAAAATGACGGGAAAACTTCAACCATAACAACAACAATAAGAAAGGCGACTTTTGAGCCTCGCAACTGAATAATTAAAATTAGAAGCGGAAAAGTAAATAAAAGTGAAAAAAATGGCGCACAAAGAAACACTGTGTGAACTTATACAATCCACAACAAAAACAGTACAAGAACAACAAATGAACTTTGTACCAGTGACAACAACAATAACAATAACAACATATCATAAAAATCAATAACAATTTAAAGCCAAACAACACTTGGCACTTGGAGGAACAGTAGTAGGAGTCCGGAGTTGTCCTTCGTTTGCTTTGATAGCGTCGTCGGTGCATTGAACCAATTTTTTTTTTATTTTGTCTTTCGTTTTTATAATGCCCCAACCCCTCCCACCCCCCCTCTGTATATTTATTTAAAGCGCAAATGTTTTAGATACGACACACAGAAATGTGGCGGCTGCCTAGAGAGAGAGCGCCCCCAGAGTCAACCAACCAACCAACCAGCCAGTCGACAAATAACAACAAAGTAAACTACAACAACAACTACAACTACAACTACAAAAACAACAGCAACAGTAGGCAAACTTGCCTATCGGCCGCCACCGCCACCGCAGTCGACGTTCAGTGCGTGGCACACACACTAAGACCCAGAGTCAGGGCTGGCATTTGGTAGCGTGTGTGCTTATATAATCGACGTCTCTAATGGCTTTTGTTTGTAAGTATCAAAAAAAAAAAAAAAATTGATCAAAAAAAAACACACACACTTTTATGTCAGGTTTAATTTTTGATGTTAAGCACAAAAAACACAGCTGGCTTACACCAAACAGCTGTTTTTGTTCTGACCAGGCCATGTGTCCTTTCCTAAAGCTTTGGCCTTTTTGCGCACCGAAAAAAACAACAAAAAAAAAACAAAATGAAGAAAAAAAATCAAGTATACGCCACGAGCAAGAGCGAGAGTGAGAGAGAGAGAGACACAAGCCAGCAGCAGGCAAGGTCTTAGGTCTGTCTCTGCCGTGTCTCACACCCACCAACGCAACAAGTTGTCGTTGCTCTCTCACACACACACAGACACACACACAGTGAGAGACTCCAATTCAGAGGCGCCGTTAGCCCTTGCGCTCATGTTGGCGTTGCCAGACTGTGAAAGCTTTCAATATTTACTGTTATTTTGTATACTCTTTAACAATTCGGGGTATAAGGGGCCAGTGTTGCCATTATAGCTATTTAGTTGCTAGATTTAGCAATTTTGAAAGTGGAAATGCTCTTAGCTACAAATCTGGAAAATTTTAAAATTATGTTTAGCTATTTTGATACTTTTGAGTAGTAATGCAAAATAGTGCCTAATAATTTCATATAACACCTAAGCATTCTAAACTGAAGAACTTTTCCTCAGTACAATAGAAGTAAGCATCATCAGAAAAAAAACCAAATCAGGACTTATTTTAGTGCTAAGGCCCATTTGCAGGGTTCTGACACTACTATGGTCAAATGAATACGTTGAACCTGGTGAGGACTAAATTTCTCAACAGAATTCAGCCAGCTATTGTTATACCCGTTACTCGTAGAGTAAAAGGGTATACTAAAGTCGTGCAAATGTATGTAACAGCCAGAAGGAATCATTTCCGACCCTATAAAGTATATATATTCTTGATCAGCATCAACAGCCGACTCGATATAGCCATGTCCGTCTGTCCGTCTGTCTGTATGAACACCTAGATCTCAGAGACTAGAAGAGCTAGAGCAACCAAATTTGAAATGTAGACTCCTATTGTCTGCACGCAGATCAAGTTTATTTCCAATTTTTGCCACGCCCCCGCAATTTGGAAAAAACCTCATATCTCCTACAGTTTTGATGATAGATGGTTCGTACTTTCTAGAGATATCTAGTACTCAAAATTATTTATCGATTTGCTGAAGGAATGATAAAGATCGGATGAACGGTACTCAAGTTATGAGCAAAAAAGGTCAGTTAACACCCACCACCCACCCCACCCATAACCTAAGCATTGCGTTCAGCAGCAATCTTAGTGAGAGAGAGAGAGAGAGAGAGAGAGAGAGAGAGAGAGAGAGACTTAGAGAGCGCACTGCGTTGTGCGTTGTGTGTTAACTGGCCGTTTGACTTCGTGACCAAATTCGAGCTGCGACATTAAGGGTGCAGAGTATGTAATAGTCGGGCTTGACCGACTTTCTTTCTTGTTTTTATTAGGAAAGGTGATACGTTTTCAAAAGTTTTGTTGTCTGATCTGTTTATCGTGATGAATTTGGAGTCATTTATGTTGGATTTAGTAATTGACAAATGTCTATTAATATCTGGCGGATAATAAATAGCCGAGTTAAAAAATGTTGCATACTTTTCGGCTGACCCACCTCAGGCACACAGGAAGGCTATTAAACATTTGTTTCCATGAGTAACGGGTATATCGAAGTCGGTTAGAGCCGACTTTAACTTACGCTCTCGTTTTTAACTTTGATTCGCGGGCCAATGGTAATGGTTCGAAAAATTTTAGTTTCAAATTTTTAGCGATGGGTTTTTGGTTCGATCTTTGGTTCGGTTCAACTTTAAATAAAATAAAAACAAATATTGATGTGACCAATATTCAAAATGATATTCAGAATTTCTGTATTTTCTGTGCAGTTCTACGCCTCCGTACTGAATTTATCAGTGCTGATAAAGGAATTGATAGGAATTGCTCCAATTCATGAGTGTTTGCTGTACTACCCATGAAACTAATCCATGAGTTCAGTACTGAAATCATGCCTGAAAGAAGAGAAGGTACAGAGGTCTGCCTGGAACGGTGAAGGCGGTCTTCTCCCGACTCTTTTTTTTTCCAAGGGAATCTGCCAGAACCGTCTTTCAAGTCTATAGCGGATATGAAACGAGTGTTTTGTAACCGGCTCAGGATTCCTTCAATGTGGGGCAATGGATAGGCGTCCTTGGTGGTTCGTTCGTTGACTTTCCAAGCGTCCAGGCACATTCGTGCCTTAGGACCTTTCACCACCAGCGTCACTGATATTGCTTTCCTCTATGACTCCCATCTCCAGCATCCTATCTAGTTCCGCGAACAAAAGTGCCTGTTTGGCTGGAGAAATCGGGTAGTGTCTCTGCTTAATGGGGATATCTTCATTGGGAACTACAATCACATGTTCCTCCAGGTCTGTCTTCCCTAGTTCGCGCGTGGAGCAGGATGGAAACATGTCCTTCACGCCTTTTAACAGCTTTGCCTGATCGCCAGACAACATGTGTGGGGTACAAGCAGTTTCTTGCAAAGGAGCATCTTCAGGTGGGACCAACTCGCACAACTTTGCCCCTCCTGTGTCCCCAAAATTCCCGACGGAAGTACTCCTTCGGCTAACCAATTCTAGCCCAAACGTCTTCCAGAACACAATTCCGAAGTAGAATGAATTGCTGTAGGGATGGAACTATCAAGAATTCCATATCTTTCACGACACCTTCCCACAGTACTGGTAGAGAAGTGGTACCGATTACCTGGTTTTCGCCTCCATTGGCGGTGCACACCCGCAGCCCCCTACCTCTCTGAATCAAGTGTGTGCGTTTTTCCAGAAACTTTTCTGTCCCTCGGCCTATACAATTCACTGCTGCCCCAGAATCTAATAATGCCGTTATCTCCTCGCCATCTACCTTGGTTTTCGCAAAGACTCTATTGTCACTAGTTTTGTTAACAACTGCGGCTATGACTTTTCTTTGAGCCTCTCGGGCTCAAAGGCACACATGCAGCTGAAAGATGAACTGACAGCAGAGCTGTTGGCCGAGCTTTAAGCTTTCGAAAAACAAACACACTATATGCAAGCGCAAGTGCGTACACTGTGCGCTTAATTCAACATTTTAATTCAGCCGTAAGTTCAGCTTTGTTTGAATGAACAAACATGCTTGTTTATTTAAGCTCGCTGATGTATTTAGTAACGACGGCATTTATAGAGCAGTCATGGCTATGAAACATTATTAAGTTAAATTGCATTAAAAACTTAAACTATTTTAGTAGATTTGTGACGTTAAAAATTTGGGAGTCAATCTCAAAAAATGTCATTGCTACAAGTATGTTATATGTTCTTTCCCAGCAAACAATATGTGCGTTTTCTGACACTTTTCAGACACTTTTTTATGAGCATTCACCGTCATAATGTGCACAACAAAGAGTCCGGAATGAGATTTTGATTTTTTTCTATGAAACCGGTCGCACTTAATGTGGAAGATTTCTGAGTCCAATCTGACTCTTTTCTGACACAGATATAAGTGCTTTCACCCTCCCAATAAAGCATAGAAAAACCTCATAAAATACACATAAAAGTTACTTTTCTAGGCACTTGAAGGGCTACTGAAAGGCACTTTCCAGACGCATATTGAAGTGCAGATCCGGAAATGCTCAGACATAAGTGCTTTTTATGAGCCCGTGCCTAGATAGCACTGAATATGCTCCGAAAACCCTCAAATTTATGTGTTTACTCCAAAAACGCTCTTAAGCTCGGCTCTTTTCAGACACAGAATTTGGAGCGCTTCGAACTTGGTTTGCTGGGTTCATCACAAAACTACATGCAAAATTTAAAAGCTCACATAGATGCGAATTAATAAGACATTTCTACTCCGGAATGCGATCTTCAATTTTATTTAAAGTGTTGCAAGTGTCCGTATCCATTCTGGCGTATTCATAAAAGTTTATTATTATGAAATTCACCCAACGTCTCTCTCTAGCAGTAACAATCTCGTGAATCCATATTCTGTTTTTCCTTTGCTTAAATTTTCTCCACACTCTACAAATCGAGGCGACACCATTATGCTAGGAAGAATAAAACGAATAAGCTATTCTGTTGTCAGCAAAGCTTTTTATTTTGCAGTCAGTTCATCTTTCAGCGACATGTGTGCGCGGGCCCTAACATTGTACTTTCAATAATTTTACTTTTGAGATCAAAATTTCTTGTTTCAAGTCTGAAATTCTTTGTTTAATCTCCGAGTGCAGCTTAAGTTTCGTTCTTTTACGTTTTTGAACTGCAACATAATCATCTATGCTTGATATTTAAGGTTTTCATCATTTTAACAATACTTCCTCCTCTGATTAAAACATTCATCTGCTTGAAAAGTGTTTCTCTACTTAACCAGAGTTGCCACCTGTTTGTGTACAAATGCTAGTGCGCGTTTTAAATTTTCTTTACGCTTTTGTTTTGTGCCTTTTGCGCCTCCCTCCATCAACTGGAAAATACATATGTAATAAATAACCCAAGACGCAATATGCGCAGCTTCAATACAGAGCCGACAGATACAAAATAGTTTTTGGGGCAGGGACCAGGGGCTGTTCTGTTCTGTTCTGTTTTTTTTTTTTGGAGGCGCCTTTTCCAACCTCAAGCTTGCAATGGGCAACACAAGCATTTCTGTGTGTATCTTCGAGTGTATGTGTAAATTGTATGGTATTGTTTATAGTTGCTGTTGTTGTTGTAGTTGCTGAATTTCTATTATATTTAAATGCGCAATTAAGATTGGCAGAGGCCGAGGCCAAACATCAACAGCAACAACAACAACAAGAAAATTGAACCAGTTTGAATGTTACGCATTTATCATTTGTGATCAGTAAAACTACTCATTTTCAGTTAGGGTCAAGATTGTGTGTTGCATACCTTTAGGTGCAGAATGAGAGTAAGAATACCCCCGCGGTCATCTAACTACAGGCTTAATACTGCAGTCTTTCCCGAAATCATCATCAGTCCAAAGGTTAAACCCTTGCAATCTTCCCCCTTGAGTACTTTAAATTAGAGGTGCGCACGTGAGCGCATTTTCTTTGACGTCACGAACGCTTTACGAAATACAAATCTCCTTACGCTCAATTCATGCGCATCATTATGGGAGCGTTTCGTGCCTCGCACGATTCATGCACGATTTAAGAAGACGACACTACTGATCTCGCACGATAAAAATCTCCACAAAAATTATAGAGATTCATCTTTAGTAGTATGTATAAGAAGTTTATGTCCCATACATGTAAATCCTCTATCTCTTACCATCTCTGAGATCTCGTCGTTCATACAGACAGACGGACGGAAGGACATGGCTATATCGACTCGGCTGTTGTTGCTGATCAAGAATATATATACTTTATAAGCACAAACTTAATATTCTCTGTGTACCCTTGCAGGGTATAAAAATGTCGTAATTACAGCATGACTTATATTCACGATGATTGACTTTAGTTCACTCACGAAACACGCATGAATGCACTGATGCTCACGCACGAATTTCTATGTTTCCTCACGATCACGTCGTGACACGTTCAAAATCATTTCAGGAGCGCACCTCTTGTCGCTACCTTCAGCAGACAGCAGTTCCAAACATTTTATGATGCCTCTGCAGTAACTTTGGAAAGCTTTCTGCTAGATTTCTGTATAAACTTAGCAATATTTTCTCAGTTGCCAGTGGCAACTTCTCTGCTCACATGGCCGACCCCAGATCTAAAAACACTTAACACTCATTACCTAACACTTAACACTTTTATGGATGCATTTCGAAAGTTTTGATGGAATGGAGAGGAAAAAAAGGGGAATCTGTAAAGTCTGTTCGAGTTTCTCTACCTTAATTTAACTTTTTATACCCTTGTAGAGGGTATATTAAAATTCTCCAGATGTTTGTAACGCATAGAAGAAAGCATCTCCGACCACACAAATTATATATATTCTTGATCAGCATGACGAGCTGATGTTGATATAGTCATGTCCGTCCGTCTGTCCGTCCATCTGTTTCTATGCTATCTCCTCCCTCAGTTTTAAAGCTATCTTAACCAAACTTTGCACGATGCCTTTTGGTACAAATACGCCGATTTGTCGGAATCGGCCGGATCGGATAACTATATCATATAGCTGCCATAGGAACTATCGGTCGAAAAAGTAGTTTTAGTTAGAAAAACTTTTTTGTCTTCAACGCAAACGTGCCAAAACCTCGTATTTGTAAGTTTTCCTTGCTTTCACATAATTCCACCAAGTTTTATGAAAATCGGCCAACTATATAGTATAGCTGCCATACAAAAGATAAGTCTAAAAAAGTCTAAGTAGGAAAAACTATTTTGTTATCAAAGCCATCGCTCCCAAACTTGTTACTGATCAATATTATATGCTACCACACAATTCTGACAACTTTAATCGAAATCGGATAACTATATCATATAGCTGCCATAGGAACTATCGGTCGATAAAGTAGTTTTAGTTAGAAAAACTTTTTTGTCTTCAACGCAAACGTGCCAAAACCTCCTATTTCTATTTTTTCTATGATTTTACATAATTCCACCAAGTTTTATGAAAATCGGCCTACTATATAGTATTAGCTGCCATACAAAAGATATGTCTGAAAAAAAGTCTTAGTAGGAAAAACTATTTTGTTTTCAATGCTATCGCTCCCAAACTTGTTACTGATCAATATTATATGCTACCACACAATTCTGACAACTTTGATCCAAATCGGATGACTATATCATATAGCTGCCATAGGAACTATCGGTCGAAAAAGTAGTTTTAGTTAGAAAAACTTTTTTGTCTTCAACGCAAACGTGCCCAAACCTCGTATTTCGAAGTTTTCTATGATTTTACATAATTCCACCAAGTTTTATGAAAATCGGCCAACTATGTATATAGTATAGCTGCCATACAAAAGATATGTCTGAAAAAAAGTCTTAGTACGAAAATCTTTTTTGTTATCAATGCTATCGCTCCCAAATTTGTTACTGAGCAATATGCTATGCTTTCACATAATTCTGCCAACTTTGATCCAAATCGGATGACTATAGCATATAGCTGCCATAGGAACTATAGGTCGGAAAAGAAATTATAGTGAGAAAAACTTTTTTGTTTTCAATGGTAGCGTCTTTTATACCTTCCAGTTGTGAATTTGAACAGATTCCACACAATTTTGAGGAGTTTGGTCAAAATCGGATGAATATATCGTATAGCTGCCATATAACAAACTGTCAAGCAAATGTTCAAAGTAGTAGCGCCATCAAGCTTCGGTAGAGCCGAAGTTAGCTTTCCTCTATTTTTGTTATTAAAAAAGATTGGTAAAGCCGCAATTTACACGGCCTGATCGCTCAGCTGAGTTTTCGTCAAACCTGAGTGTCAAAAACTCAGCTGAGCAACTCAGTTCAGCATTTACACACGCCTGAGAAGCTCAGTTGAGTCAGTTACAGACTGAGGCAACCATATGACCGCTCAGCTGAGCAGTTGGTTCAATTAGAACCGGTTCTATTTCACCTGATCGCTCAAATGAAAAGGTCAGATGACTACTGAGACGCCTGTTTACACGAGCTGACAGAAACTCAGACGAAAACTAAGCTGAGTAATCAGATCGTGTAAATTGGTCTTAAGGGCTCTTCTTGGCTCAAGAACTTATACTTACTTATACTTATCTTCCATGCTCCCATTTTCACTTTCGATAAATTTTTGCGATTTGGAGACCAAATTTGGTCGAAAAACCGGTTTGAAATCGCAAAACTTTTGCGAAAGTGAAAGTGGAAGCATGGCTGTATATCTACTTTTGATGGGCTTCGTGGCTTCGTGTCTTCGTGAATATGAATAGCACGAAAGCGGCTGCAAATTTAAAATCAAGATTTTAAAATTTAAAATTTTCATATAAAAAAAACAAGAAAGAAAGTCGGTCAAGCCCGACTAAAACATACTCTAGAATATATATACTTTATAGGGTCGGAGATGATTCCTTCTGGCTGTTACATACTTTTACACAAACTTAATATACTCTATGTACCTTCGGTACAGAGTATAAAAAGGTGCGAGTGTCGTTAACACTCACGAGGCCTTGATATAAAACAAGATGCTAAATTAGAGGGCTTAATTTCAAAATCACAAGCTCTCTCAATGGTATATAAAAGAGCAATGGCAATCTATCAAAAGAAGAAAACTGATAGTAGAAATACCAACAGCAAGATCACTTGACAACAGTCGCAAGAGAAAAACACGCAGAAATAATAAATTCAATCTTGAAATAGCAAAGAATATAAATAATTTAAAACTTCGGTTATCCACTTTTAACCCACGATTAAGTCACTGTTTAGTCTTTGTAAAGTCACTGTTTAGACACTGTTAAGTCACTGTAAAGTCACGGTTAAGTCACTAATTCACTGTTAAGTCACTGATAAATCATTGTTTAGTCATCCCCGCCCACCCTCTGGCAACGCTTTTATGTGTGTGTGTGTGTTCCGGTACACTCCACAAAACCACAACACAAAATATGCATTACGTCAGCGTCACGTGACGCTGAAATCAAATTTTACTTCTACTAAAATCTTCCGTACCGAAATTAAAGATGTTTCACATCAAAAATATAGTTTTCGTATATTTTTGGCCGGGAACAGAACTGATAACTTTAAGATTTAAGTTCAAGAATTGTGAATGGACTTTAAAATACTACCACGTTAAGAAAAAGTAGGTCCCAGTAACGAAAAGAATCCTTACGCTCACTCTACAATCTCTTAACAGCAAACGAGCAACTCAAAGTCGGATAAAACTTATTTCTAAGAAGAAACGGCTTAAATTTGATTTAAATTTTGGAAATTAATAAAACAATTACCTCAAATTCGTTAGAAACCAATAATTATTTCGGAATATAAATCCATTTGGTTTCTTTCTTATCAACTGATAACTTCAATTTCCAAAAATTACTAAAAGGATTGCAATTTTATTTTTAAAAGCATTTCCGTATAAATTTAATTGCTGATATTTCGGAAATTGCAGTTCGTAGAACAAGTTCACATTAAGATTGGCAATTTTCAGTTGATGATGATGATGATGATGATGGTGACTCATTATGGAGAACATGACAAGTTCTATATATTTTTATCGATTGCCTTAGTCAGCAAACATTCTAGTGAAACTCAATGACTGCATCATCATCTGCAAAGTCGCCAGTCCGATTTCTGATCTAAACTATGTCGAGTTACAAAGAAAACACAAAAGCAATTTGGGAACTTTGTTTTGGTGTTTTTCAACAATGATATGACGCACGTGCTCTGGGAACTACGCTAAACAGCAAAACACCAATGTAAATACAAATATAGGTACAGGGCTTGACTTTTACGAGTTGATATTATTGGAAGATGCGGCAGCGGGGGCATCCGACCAAGAAAAGTGGCGCGAAAATTGTGGAATATCAACAGACCAAATGACGCACAACATTACAAGGTTGTCTGTTGGTCTCTGCGCCCATGTAACCCCTGAAGAGGGGGCCATTGTGCACGTCATCGAAAACTGAATGAAATGAAAATGAAATTGGCGCACAGCAAACACAAAACTGAAGCTATTAGGGTTTTACGTCAGCAAAAACTATTTCCAGGCTTGTTCATATTTTGTTGGCTCTCTCTCTCTCTCTGTGTTTCATTTGCTTCGTGTATTTAGATTAAGATTATTTATACTAAAACCTGTAGCCGATGACGTTGTGGGAATTGTAAAAGATCGTTTTAATTGTGAACCAACTGTGCGCCTAATTATGGCAGACACTGTGAGAGTGATATATTGAGAAAATTTAATTCAAACGAAAATAGACACAACGAATTATAAATATATTTAAAAACGAAATTGTCATATCGAAACCATTAAACTTGCGACCAAGTTACCAAGTCATTTTACAAGGGATTAAAATGTTCAAATTTCCTCCGAAATTTATTATTAACCCACAACATGTTTACCAGGTACCAGGGTCACCCAAAATAAAGTGAACTTTTTTGATGATAACCGATTTCTTTTGAACCAAACTGAACAATATGAAAGTGGACGGAACCCAAATTCGATTCTGGAATATTTTCTGATTTGAAAAAAGTTCTTTTGGGAAGTGAAATATGAGCGGATTGTTGTTGTATCTTGTTGTATATCTTTTTTGTGTCACTTTTGTCTAAAGTCATTTGTAGCTTTACGTACACAACCTATTAAGTTTGTTTATGGACCCGAAATATGATTCAAGTTGAATGAATTTTAAAAGAAAGAGAACAAATTTTACTAAAATATACCAAAGATACAAAAAAAACGAGAGAAATTTGTCGGGAAATGTGAATGTGCGGAAAACTGTTGTATGAAACTTTTTTGTTTATCATCCGATCTAGAGATGGGCGCGGGAAGGAAAATTCGTTTCTTTCCCGTCCCGATCCCGACCAACAATTTTCATTTCAATCCCGTCCCGATCCCAAATCAAGTCTATCCCGATCCGTCCAGACTCAGACCTTAAATTTTGTTTTAGGAATTGAAGACAGCAATATTAAAAGCATATAAAATTTCACCAGAAAAAATACCTTTGGTTGTGGAAAGTGACCGCCAATCCTTTAGCACAAAGAATAGAGCTAGATTTTCGATAACTTTAGGTAAAAATTTTCTTTTCATGAAATGGTTCGAAATGGGTTACTTTTCGCTTGTGGCATCTGACATTTTTGTGCAGCTATGTCGGTGTATTCCACTTGTGCTAATGCGGCCTGCCTATATACACACCTGATCATATTAATAGGTTCAGATACGTTTCAGTGTGATCATAATAATAGGTACACTTCATGTGTTGGTAAGAAAAAACATTTTTATTTCCATTTAGTGTTCTTTTTTTAGGTAAATTAGTATTTCCGAACTTAGTATCCAGTGTATCCACCTCTATTTTTGGCCACTACTGCTATTCTTTTTGGCATACTTTTAATAAGAGCCTGGCAGGTCTCTACTGGTGTCTCATACCACAGTTTTTGGACACCTTCCCATAATTTTTGTTTATTTGAAAATGAATGCTTTGCCAATTTCTTTTTGAAGTCTCCCCAAAAGTTTTCAATGGGGTTAAGGTCGGGGGATTGGCTTGGCCACTTCAGAACGTCAACTTTTTGGTCCTCGAAAAATTTAGATAACAGCCTTGATGTGTGTTTAGGATCATTATCTTGCTGAAATACCCAACGTAATGGCATATTTTCCTCAGCATACGGTACCATAACTGTTTCCATTATGGATTTGTACTCTTCAGCATTCATTTTGTTCGTAGTCTGATAAATTGGACCTACGCCGTACCAGGAGAAGCAACCCCATACCATTATATTGCCACCTCCATGTTTGACTGTCTTTTTTTAGAGCGTCCAACATTCCTTTCACAGTCATTCCCAAACAAATTAGTCTTGGTTTCATCGCTCCATAATATGTTTCTACATTTTTTCTCCCCGGTGCATCCTACCCAGTCTTTGTAGTCCCTTGCAAAAGTTTGCCTCATGGTGACATTTTTTTGCGCATAAGTGGGACTTTTCTGGCAATTCTTCCTGGTAGGTTGGCATCTACCATCTGGAGCACTAACTGAATTCCCAATTTCGGCTGCAATAGCCTTCGATGACTTAAATGGGTCCTTTTGGTCAAGGGTTTCTGTTGTTTTTTGTGGCCTTCCACGGGTTTCCTGTCTTGGTTTTCTTTCTAATGCATTTTTAACAAAATTATGAGACCTGTTCATTAATTTGACGATGGCTCATAAAGATTTGCCTTCTTTTCTCAGACTAAGAACCAATCGAGCTTCTTCTTTAGTACAATGAGAATTTCGATCCATTTTTTCTGAAAAAAATAATTATTTAATTCTCTGTATTGACAGGAGCTATACTTAATTTACCTTTAGTTACCAAAAGATCACTGATTACAAAATTATTCACTGGATACTTGTGAGAAACGGAGACTGTGCCTATTATTATGATCAGACGAAATGTGTGGTGGACTCGCAATTTATAGAAAAGCTTTGATATACGGGGCAGCCCCTCTTTCAACTCTTTGTCACAGTGTGGCCAGACATTGACAACAACAGAAAACCAAAAATTAAAAAGTTGTCAACACTAAAAGTACGAAAAAACCATCTATAATTAAAAAATTCCGGTGTGTACCTATTAATATGATCAGGTGTGTATAGTGTGAGTACGGAGTTTCTTACAAAGTGTGCGAACTCTACTAATGTCAAACTGAACTTCCTTAAAAAAGAAACAGAAACTATTACATTTAGCACTAAGAACTGTAATTATAGAGTCCTCCATGGAATCTATTTAGGTAACTTGGTCATCGTCCAAATCAAGAAATGCTTTTGATTCAGCAACCTTCATCAACATTACATCCCAGTCAGCATTTTATGAAATTTTGGATCACATTCGAGTCTTTTTTGAGTCCTTTGCGCTTATTTCTGATCATTAATGATACTTTGGTCGGGAGAAAATGGTACCCTAGCCGCGATTCTTCTTAAAGAGTCGTTTATAACCCGTTTTACTGATCACTTTAAGTCATATTTCCAATCATTTGCAAGTCTTTTTAGTCATTTTTTAACAATTCACATTTTGAGCACATGCATGACACATTTTCCAGTCGTTCTTAGATCGCACATGAAATAAATATCTTTTTAATCAACAAAAAGGGCTCGAAAAAGACTCAACTAGGTGATTCTTGCTAAAATGATCTTCAAATGCTAGGTAGGATTCTTTATAGTTGCATTTCTTTTCTGCTCTGCAGTTGTTATTCAAAAGTTCTCCTTCTCGAACTAAATTCGTTCCACTATCGACGGTGATAGTATAAATCTGACCTAGAGAAACGTCGTGATAGCAGTCCGATTACAAGGAATTTCTATATTTTCCTGTATATGTCGTTGGAAAAACTACTTAATTGTGTGAACTGAATCTAATTTTTCGAAAAATTGGTCTGGTTTGGGTTCAGGTTCGAGGAGTCAAAAATATTAGGGGTTCACGAACCGAACTGGTTTTTAGGGGTTCGGTTCCGGACCGTTTTGCAAGCTCATAGCACAAACTCTTAAAAAGTTTAAAATAATTATTTAATTCTCTGTATTGACAGGAGCTATACTTAATTTACCTTTAGTTACCAAAAGATCACTGATTACAAAATTATTCACTTGATACTTGTGAGAAACGGAGACTGTACCTATTATTATGATCAGACGAAATGTGTGGTGGACTCGCAATTTATAGAAAAGCTTTGATATACATTCTTTATTTTGCCAATTTCACCATCTCCTGTGTTAAATTTTCCAAATTCTCTACGTAACTAAACGAAGGTCTGTTCCAAATTTTAGGTCTCTAGGCTAAGCGGTCTTGGCTGTGGGTTCATAATCAGTCAGTCAGTCAGTCAGTCCCAAAGATTTATATATATATATGTATGTATATAGATTGTGCATACAAAGCCAACGACTCACTGTGAATACCCGACTGATTATCTCAAGTAAGTGGCGTATCAAATCCTATCTAATCCGTAGTTGAAAATCAAGCGGGCCATTCATTCGACTTATTTAGACACTCATAGATCCATAAGTGTATACTATGTACATCCCCTTCTCACCATATATGTGCACGTACATACAGACACTCGTATGTATGAATGGATGTGGTTGTTGTTGGTTGTTTGGTTGTTATTGTGGCTCCGTTTACTTCCGTTTTTACTACATGCCCATGTCGGGGATGTGATGTGTGTCTGTCTGTGTGTGGGTGCATGTGGGTATTATGTTGTCGTTGGGATTTTCATTCATTAAATGTGAACGCACGCAGACACACAGATACACACACACACACACACACACATACAGTTTCATTCATTCATAAATTCATGCAGTCGCCTCCATCAACGCCGCCTCCACTGCGTTTGCCGTTGTCGTCGCTGCCGCTGTTAGTTTATCGCCGCCATCAACGAGCCATGGATCCCCCTTCCCCCCCCAACCTATCTAGTTTCTATGTACTAGGTAACTATTTTTTTTTTTTTTTTTAGTTGGCTTGTAGTTGTTGCCGCTTGTTTGCTTGGTTGCATTTTATAGATTTGCTCTAAATTTCAATGAAATTTCATTGAGCACGCATAACTCTCACATACACATAAACTGATAAGTTCAGAACGGATCCGTATCTCTGTCGTATTGTCGTTTTGTTATGGGGTCAATCCACTCAATACATTTAGTTTGGTGCACATAACATACATACATACATACATACAAATACTTCAGAAAGTTATGAATGAATTTTATGGTTCTGCACACACAACTGAGATTGATTAAGACCGCGATTGAATGGCCCTGGACGGGGGATTTAACTTCAAATTTTGAAATAATGCAAGATCCCTAAGCTAGTTTTAGCAAAAGTGATATTTTCAATTCTTTTAATACCCTCGCAAAGTGTATTATGATTTTAATAAAGAAATATTCATTTCCGACCCCACAAACTATATATATATGATTGATCAAAGGACCAATCAGTCTGAAAATGAGTTTTAGTGAGGAAAACTTTTTCATTTTCAATGTTTTCGTTCCTAAACTTGGCCCTGTTGAATATTATATGATTTTTAACAGATTTGCAAAACTTGGACAAAATCGGTTGACTATATCTTATGGCTTTCAAAGGACCAATCGGTCTAAAAATGAGTCTTAGTGAGAAAAAATTTTTTATTTTCAATGTTTTCGTTCCTAAACTTGGCCATTTTGAATATAATATGCTTTTTAACAGATTTGCTAAATTTGGTCAAAATCGGTTGACTATATCTTATGGCTTTCAAAGGACCAATCAGTCTGAAAATGGATCTTAGTGAGGAAAATTTTTTTGTTTTCAATGTTTTCGTTCCTAAACTTGGCCATTTTGAATATAAAATGCTTTTTAAAAGATTTGTAAAATTTTGGTCAAAATCGGCTGACTATATCTTATGGCTTTCAAAGGACCAATCAGTCTGAAAATGGATCTTAGTGAGGAAAACTTTTTTGTTTTCAGTGTTAGCGTTCTTAAACTAGGCCATTATGATTATGATATGCTTTTTAACATATTTGCAAAATTTGGTCAAAATCTGTTGACCATATCTTATGGCTTTCAAAGGACCAATCGCTCTAAAAATGAGTCTTAGTGAGGAAAACTTTTTTGTTTTCAGTGTTAGCGTTCCTAAACTAGGCCATTATGATTATTATATGCTTTTTAACAGACTTGCAAAATTTGGTCAAAATCGGTTGACTTTATCTTATGGCTTTCAAAGGACCAATCGGTCTAAACATGAGTCTTAGTGGAAAAAAAACCCACTGTTAACCCACTATAAACCCACTGTTAGCACACTGTTACTATCTGACTGTCTGGCCTGTTCTGGTTTTCACTTTCGACTTGATATGGCGAAGTCGAATGTGGTACATGTTGTTTGTGTATCAAATTTTTTAAAAAAATCGACCTAAGTTGCTTAAAGTTTAGTCCTTCGAATCTGAAGTAAGTAGAAATTTCATGTTACATCCCGATTTTCTTAGGAATAGAACTCATTCGATTTCACTTTATGTGTATTTAATATATGAACCTATATATACGTTGGGTTTGCCGCTCACGTTAGCCAGCCGCCTTTCGAATTTTTAACCAGAGCCACTGTTTTTGATCGCGAGAGAGAGACAGTTTGTGTTCAGAATTCGAAATTTTTTCTCTAACTGTATGTATGGTCACAATATTTCCGGCCCTATTTTTAGCTCTCTCCCCTGTCTGCTGTCCCCACTTCACAAACTGATGGCGTCTGTTTTGGCTCTTCTTTCTGTTGTAGCTGTATTTATTTTTGTTTTGATTTTGTGTTGTTTTTGCAGCCACTCCAAAATGCAGTTGCACTTCCTCATTAGGCCACACGCACAGGAAGTAATTTCCGTTTACTTACTCTCTCGCACTTTTGAGTATTAGTCACTTTTGTTTTCAGTTTGCCACTTCCTATCCGCCGCCCTCTGTCTCCGTCTGTCCCCCCACTCTGGGTTTCCGTTGATAAAATGCCTGGTCCCCCCCTTTTTCTTGTGTTTTGCTATTTATGGCGAAAGTGTTTGCCGTCGAGAGTTCAATAGTGCTTTGAACTTTAGCTCTCTGGGAATGCATCAAAATAGAGCGGCACATTGTCTGGCACACAGTCGAGAGTGGGAGAGTGGAGAATGGGAGGAGACTTACAACTTCCGTTAAATTTATGAATATGAATGAGCAGAGCAGATGGGTGACGGCTGCGTCTGCGTTTGCGTCTGCGTTTGCGTCTGCTCGCCCCCACATTGCATTTCGGTTCGAAACTGGGGCAAATGTCATTAATACATCACAAACAAATCAGGCGTTGTCGCATCGTGGGGCAACGCCTACATGGACGGCCAAGCAACTCCTCCTATTTGGACACACATTCACATCCGATTGCCAGCTACTTTGTGGTGGCACTGGAATGGAATGTGCTATAATTATGCCAGGTCTATGTGTGGGCTCCGGAAGCGGCACAAGCAATTCCCGGCGCTTTTGAAGAGCACACACACACACAGAGCAGAGAGATGGAGCTCGCGCGGGCGTTTATGATGATGGGCATATGGGAGCGACGCTTGAATGCGCTTTCTTGGGCAACGTCCAGCCAGCTACTCCGACTCTGTGGCGCTGCCGCCTGCCACCACCACCACACTTGTATGCTAATGCATGTAACATGCAATTGTGGGCATAGTGGGTGACGTTGGGCATAAACTGAAATTAGCCAAGTCAGTAAAGAAACCGTTAAGAATCTTAGACAGGGTAATATTGGCTTGATTGGACTTCAGATTTTAAGCAATCTACTTAAAAACTTGCAGGCAGATCAAGTTTATTTTCAATTTGGGAAAAAAAAAGTCATATCTCCCATAGTTTTGTAGATAGATGGTTCGTACCTTCTATCGATTTGCCCAAGAAATGATAAAGATCGAATGAACGATAGTAAAGTTAAACGAAAAACAAGCAATTATGATGGGTAGCACTGGCCGCAACGGCCGGAATGGGCCAACTTCATGGCTTTTTTGCCACTTTGTGTGGCTTTTAACTTAAATTGATCAAATATATACAAACTTTGGGGGTACAGAGTATGTTATAGTCAGGCTTGACCGACTTTCTTTCTTATTTAGACGCTTTTTGTGGGGAATCTTTGATTATACCCTTGAAAGGGTAAATTAAAATTGTCTAAATATTTGTAACGCATAGAAGGAAGCATCTCCGACCACACAAACTATATATATTCTTGATCAGCATGACGAGCTGAGTTGATATAGCCATGTCCGTCTGTCCGTCCGTCCTCTCCTCTCCGTCCGTATCTCCTCCGTCAGTTTTGAAGCTATGTTAAACAAACTTTGCACGAAGCCTCTTGGTACATATACGCTGCACATTTTTCGGAATTGGCCGGATCGGATGACTATATCATATAGCTGCCATAGAAACTATCGGTCGAAAAAGTAGTTTTAGTTAGAAAAACAATGTTGTCTTCAACGCAAATGTGCCCAAACCTCATATTTCTAAGTTTTCTATGATTTTACATAATTCCACCAAGTTTTATGAAAATCGGCCAACTATATAGTATAGCTGCCATACAAAAGATATGTCTTAAAAAAAGTCTTAGTAGGAAAAACTATTTTGTTTTCAATGCTAACGCTATCAAACTTGTTACTGATCAATACTATATGCTACCACACAATTCTGCCAATTTTGATCCCAATCGGATGACTATATAATATAGCTGCCATAGGAGCTATCGGTCGAAAAAGTAGTTTTAGTTAGAAAAACTCTTTTGTCTTCAACGCAAACGTGCCAAAACCTCCTATTTCTAAGTTTTCTATGCTTTCACATAATTTCACCAAGTTTTATGAAAATCGGCTAATTATATAGTATAGCTGCCATACAAAAGATAAGTCTGAAAAAAAGTCTTAGTAGGAAAAACAATTTTGTTTTCAATGCTATCGCTACCAAACTTGTTACTGATCAATATTATATGCTACCACACAATTCTACCAAGTTTGATCCAAATTGGATGACTATAGCATATAGCTGCCATAGGAACTATCGGTCGAAAAAGTAGTTTTAGCTAGAAAAACTTTTTTGTCTTCAACGCAAACGTGCCAAAACCTCGTATTTCTAAGTTTTCTATGCTTTTACACAATTCCACCAAGTTTTAAGAAAATCGGCCAACTATATAGTATAGCTGCCATACAAAAGATAAGTCTGAAAAAAAGTCGTAGTAGGAAAAACTTTTTGTTTACAATGCTATCGCTACCAAACTTGTTACTGATCAATATTATATGCTACCACACAATTCTGAGAAGTTTGATTTAAATCGGATGACTATAGCATATAGCTGCCATAGGAACTATCGGTCGAAAAA
Organism: Lordiphosa magnipectinata; assembly: GCA_037044535.1. Classification (NCBI taxonomy): domain Eukaryota; kingdom Metazoa; phylum Arthropoda; class Insecta; order Diptera; family Drosophilidae; genus Lordiphosa; species Lordiphosa magnipectinata. The sequence continues at coordinate 46,682 of JBAMBO010002517.1, read as the reverse complement.
GTAGTTCTAGTGAGAAAAACTTTTTTGTTTTCCATGGTAGCGTCTTTATACCTTCCAGTTGTGAATATTATCAGTTTCCACACAGTTTTGGGGAGTTTGGTCAAAATCCATATAACAAACTGGCAAGCAAATGCACAAAGTAATGGCGCCATCAAGCTGCAAGGCTATATAAACTTCGGTCGAGCCGAAGTTAGATTTCTTCTATTTTTTTCTTTTGACTCTCTTTGATATTATTGTAAATTAGTGTGAGTTGGCTGGCTCTAGGTCCGAAAAAGTTGCGTTTGTTCACAACTTGTAAACAACTTATGCATTGTACCACCAAAAAGAGCTGGTTGTCTTTACAGAACTGTTTCATCGTTATCCCTAACGACTCTTCAGAAGGCTTTTTGCTGAAGAAAGCATGATTGCCAACTGCCTCTCCATACCTCTCCATAATTATTGTAAATTACTATTTCAAAACTTTAAAATATGATTTGCCAATTAATTTTCCAATTTTTTAAGGCGAAGATATACACTTTTGAGTATATATATTCGAAATGAAAACGTTTTGTGCTACCCATAAGTACGCAATGGGTGTTGTTTAAAACTTGCTTTAGAATTCAAAACAAATGACTAGCTTTCTGCACTGTTTTTGCATTGCATATCTTTCGGCAGTAGACAGTTTGATCATTTCCTACACAAGTACTTAAAATTAAAGACTTGATTGGGATGAGTTTACTTAAGGCTAAGAAAAATGGTCAACTTTAAGCTTATGACGGACCATTCCCCATAACAGATTCGCCTTAAACACACACGAAAATCGTCTGGAATCATCTATAAACTTGGCATTGTTGCTATGCGCTTGTAAATAGCGAACTCAGAAGTGCGCGACTAGCTAAAGTTAGTTTAAAGCACAGAATTTAACCAGAACCTTCTTTATAGAATATCAATGAAAGTCAAAACAAAATTATAGTTTCTCCACAAAACGCGTATAAAAATAGTCAAATAAGTCATTTCTTATACCTTTTTGCTCAAATTACTAAAAATCTCGACGTGATGGACCATTTCTGAAAACAGATTCGTGTTCAGCACACAAAAATCATCTAGAATTACCACCAATCCTTCAATATACTGGAAAAAGTCTAATTGTGTTGCCTTGTGATATCAATCATACAACTTTTAACTCCTGTGTTAACTGCGGGGAGAGAATTTAACCCACTAACAACAGAAGGGTCGATACGGGGTGCTTTGTGTGGCCCAAGCGGCTATAGCAATGCAGGCAATGGGGTAACTTCTGCAAACTCGCTGAATACAGGCAAAAGACTGCTGATGATTGAATCGTGGTGATTCATGAAATAGCTATATAGTCAACGAGACTTCTTTGTGATGTGTGTTTTGAACAAAAACATAACTTATTAACCTGGAGCCTGCTAAAAGTTCTGCAACCAAAATAGAATCTTTTATTGAAACATAAGATTCGAAAAGTTTCGGGTTGATTTCATGATTGGAAGTGTTTTTTTAAACCCTGTTCCAAAGGTACAAAGAGTATAATGAGTTTGTGCAAATGTAGAAAGCAAATGTTTGTGTTGAACGCACAGATCTCTGAGACGGCAAATTTGGTATATATGTCCCATACATGTCAAACCCTTAGCTCTTTAAATCTCTGAGATCTGTCATACGTACCTGCTGATCAAGAATATTTATACTTTGTAGGATTGGAAATGATACCATCACCCTGTTACATTCTTTTACACAAACGCTTGCCGAGGCCGGCGGTCGATGAAGTATGCAGGTTCGCGTCGCTTTATTTTCTCACACCAATACACCTTCACTTTTTATGCCTCACTCTGCCTCCTGACAAACCCTAATCTAAACACAAGATTTCAGCACAATTCAGCTTCTCTTGAGGAACTTGGCTTAGCTTCTTTCAAATCTAGTTGTTAAGCTCAATGAGGCCCACTGTGCTGTGTCTCTGGGTTTCTTGTTTAGATTGGCATTTGCCATCGTCGAGTACTTCTCGTTCTTGGTGTGAGTGTGCGTGTGCTCATTTGTGAGTTTTCATTTCGCAGCTTATCTAACCTGCGGCTGTTGCAGTTGCATTCCTCTAGCGCCCGGCACTGTTGCACTGTTCCCGCTGGTGCAGCCCAAGTTTCTCATGCATAAAATTGTACACGACATAATTTGGCTGGGACCCCAGCGACGCGCTCTCTCTCTCTCCGTCTCTGGGTGTGTTTGTGTGTATGTTGGCCAGGTTCGCTGCACTTTTTGCCGGCTGGCCGCTCGCTCAAGTAGAAATTATGTGCAATTTGTCTAGCTGGGGGTCTAGCACCAAAACTAACGCCTTTCCACCAGTCCACTCAAGGTAGTCATAAGGTCTTATACGTGTATGCGGATCACGTGCTCCCTATTAGACGGAATCATCGTCATTATCAATTAAAGCCCAGTTGCAATTCGAGTACAAGTCCATAGTCCTCATGTCATACCAATCGTTTCACGTCACAAGTGGACAGATAAGATTTAATAATTATAGAAATATAACAATTTCCTGTACTCTCTTCATTCCAGATCCGGAGTTCTTCTTTCTACCCAATGGCGCTGGTAAGTGTGGTGGGGCATGTGACTCAAAGTTTAACAATGTTGTAGGTAGGCAGGCAGGCAGTCAGGTATGGCATCACATGTCATTTATAGTTGGCCTTTAAATGGGCCTATCGTGGGCCTTGAGATAAGCCGTAGATTGAGCGCGTGCTTTTGTGTCAGTGCGTGTGAGCAGGTGTGTGTTGTACACTTTCGAAATTCCTGAAATTCTTGCGTCAAGTAGCCGCCGCCGCCCAAGCCCAAAGCCCAAGCACTCTTATCGTTTACCCAAAGGTGGGGTGGGAAAGCCACCCCAATTGTCAATGGATTGCATTGATACTGGACGACAGCCGAGCAATATAAACGCGTACACCTGGCGCCGCCTGAGATTCCAAGAATTGTAGATTGTGCAATGACGAAAGGTGCAAACGTTGACGGACGTCATTCGATGTAACGTTTACAAATAATACATTTTGATAGTAACAAACACTTTGCGTCACTTGGATAGGACAACTAGCATAGGGTACAAGCTAAAGCCATCTAAACAAGATGGAGAATGTGAACCGAAACTAAATCAAACCTATTGCAGAATAGAACACAGAAAAAACAAAGTTGTGTTTGTTTACAACTGTAAGCAACTTCTGCATTGTACACCAAAAAGAGCTGGTTGCTGAAAGAGATAAAAAAATATGCAAAAGCTACACGAAAATGTGGGATTTCTACACGTTTTGACCAGGATTCTCAACCCATAACACGTTTGTGTAGCTTTTCTGCACGCCGCGTTTAGATATTGAAATGCTACACAAGGTACGTGTAGCTTTCTCATTTCAACACGTGGTGTGTAGCTTTTCTACACGTCGCGTTTAGCTTTGTCATTTCAACACGTGGCGTGTAGCTTTTCTGCACGCCGTGTTTAAAAATGAGAAAGCTAAACGCGGCGTGGCAGAAAAGCTACACAAACGTTATGGGTTGAAATTCCCGGTCAAAACGTGTAGAAATCCTACATTTTCATTAAACAAATTTGTATTTTTTTTTTTACTTACTCTGGGGTAATTTGAACTCGGGGCCCTTGGACTGAAAAACACGGTTGGAACGACGCCTTAGACGGCTGAGCTATGCGGCGCCTCTGAGGCAAGCCATCTAATGCAGAGTCCGGCACGTCTCAGTCTCCAATGTATTGAACAGGGCTCTGCGGCAGCGACGTCGACACACCGACAGTATACGAGCTTATACTGCTCTCTTTTGCAACAACAAAGATGTGCTAAATAAGCGCGCTCTCGCGTAGCTAAACACAAACACGCAACGCCAAAATGTGCATGTGTGTTTCGCCGGCCCCTGATCTAATGTGTTACTTGTATTGAGTAAGATGTACTTGTATTGAAAACATTCACCAATTTTTGCTTGTTTGTAATTCGTAAGTTCGAATTCAGTGGTCTCATCATTTATATAGGGGAATGAAATTTGCGCACATTTCGTGTAGCATTCAGCATTTGTAATTCTAGACGTTTGTGCAGAAAAGCTACACGCCACGTGTTGAAATGAGAAAGCTACACGTGGCGTGTAGAAAACCTACACTTTCCGTGTGGAGATCAGTTTTCTAAACGAAAAGTGTAAGAATTCAGTACTGATTTAGAGCTAAATTTTTCGTTTAGAATTTACACACGCGCGTGTAGGATTTCAATATCCACACGCCGCGTGTAGAAAACCTACACGTTCGTGTGGTATTCAGATTTCTGCTCATCTGATTTTCTAATTTCGTGTAGACTTTGCTTTAGCCCACACAGCATTAAGCTTTTCTACACGCTGCGTTTAGATATTGAAATCCTACATGTTACGTATAGCTTTTCTACACGTGGCGTGTAGCTTTCTGAATTCTACATTTTGCGTGTGCAATTTATTAGGGCTCAACACGTTTCGTTTAGCTTTGACGTTTCTACACGCGCCGTGCAGCCAATTTTGTTTTCTCTGTGCAGTAATGTTTCATGAACCTCCCGGTTCAATCATCAGTAGACTTTTCGCTAAAGAATGCATGATTGCCAACTGCCTCTCCTTACAATCATTGCTTTAATCAGTTGTTAACTGCAAAAGCAATGAAATCAAAAAGCCTACTGATGATTCAACTGGGGTGTTCATGAAACAGTACTGTATAGGCCACAACCTAGGGAGAAGGGACCACCCATTTTTTATACCCGTTACTGTAACAGGCAGAAGGAAGCATTTCGGACCATATAAAGTATATATATTCTTGATCAGCATCAACAGCAGAGTAGATATATAGCCACGTCCGTCTGTCTGTATGAACACCTAGATCTTTACAGACTAGAAGAGTTAGAGTAACCAAATTTGAAATGTATACTCCCATTGTCTTCACACAGATCAAGACCAAACATAGCACGACCCCACAATAACCGATCTATACATATAATACTTCGAAACTCACATTTATATACTCAACATCTATAATCTCTGAAATTCTCATAAAGCTCATTTCATAAATAGCGGAGTTATAAGAATATCACCTTTTGTCATATAAGTACTAATGATTGACCGAAACTAAAGAACATAAGATGCGACATTTCATACAAAAAATTTTGAATTTTCTATTGGGTTTTCATGATGCGGGGGGAAAGCAAAGAAGATGGTTAACGCGCCAAATGCGGCTACCCCTAGCAGGAATGAGATGTCGCTTCTAGGTACTAATATTCTTTGTTAAACTAAGCTCTAAGCTTCCGAATATAAATAAAATGTTTAAGTTTGGTCCAATTTACATACATACTTTCTAAAATATCGAAATACACAATTATTCCTAAACCGTGGTTCGAACGTTCAGAGACTTTCTGAACCCGCTCCGTTTCACAAACCCAAGAAGTTTCGCGAACCCCGGAGGGAATCCCTTCCGATTTTTAGAAGACTCAAGTGCACTGTTATCCAAATATCATTGAGCAAAATCCACCTAATTCTCTAGAGCTACGATCCAAACAGCGATATTGGGCTATTGTTAAAAGAAATTTAAGGAGGGACAGTTGAGTTGACGAAATCATGAATGAATTGAAAAAAAAATAACTTGGATAAGGGTCAGTAGGAAAGTCACCAAAGCATGCAAATCCTAATGGAGGGGGTCGAACCAAAAATTCGCTTACAAATAAGGGCTTGACTTTTTGTCCAAAATATTTTTATACTCTGTACCAAAGGTACACAGAGTATATTAAGTTTGTGCAAAAGTATGTAACAGGGAGAAGGAATCATTTCCGACTCTATAAAGTATATATATTCTTGATCAGCATCAACAGCCGAGTCGATATAGCCATGTCCGTCTGTCTGTCTGTCCGTCCGTATGAATGAAGAGATCTCAGAGATGGTAAGAGATAGAGGTTTGACATGTATGGGACATATATTTCTTATACTTGCAGGCAGATCAAGTTTATTTTCAATTTTTGCCACGCCCCCGCAATTTGGAAAAAACTTCATATCTCCTACAGTTTTGGAGATAGATCGTTCGTTCCTTTTAGAGATGCCTTGTAAACAAAATTATTTATCGATTTGCTGAAGGAATGATAAAGATCGGATGAACGATACTCAAGTTATGGGCAAAAAACGGCCAGTTAACACCACCCACCCCCCCACCAATAACCACAGCAACATACCCTAACCGTTCAACACAGGCAATCTTAGTGCGAGAGAGAAAGATAGAGAGAGAGAGAAACTTAGAGAGCGCACCGCGTTGTGCGCGGGGTGTTAACTGGCCGTTTGACTCCTGAGCAAATGCGAGTGTCAGGGTACAGAGTATGTTATAGTCGGGCTTGACCGACTTTCTTTCTTGTTTTTTTTTATAATGTTTATGAATCCATATTTAATATGTGAAAAGAAACAAATTACTTTTGCAAATGGCACAAAGTGCGCAGTTTCTTTTCGGTACATTTCTTACTATCAGACCCCTTTAGATTCTTCTCGGTCTCGAAGTGATCAACTTTTTTGAAAATATGTAACAGTGTGAGCAGCGAAGTGAAGTGCTTCGTTTTTAGTGTGCAGCTTAAATGAGATCATGGGTATGCCTAATGAAAGAGTTTTTAGGATGGTGTCCAGTCTTGCAGACTCTTTTCTTTATACCCTTGCAAAGGGTATTATAATTTTGCCCAGAAGTTCCGACCCTATTTAATATTTGGTCTCACTGCCTGTTAATAAAAATGTGTTGCCTACTTTTTGGCCTTTCCTTAAGGCCCATAAATTTGGCATTTATTTGGGATGCTGCTCCCATCGCTGTCTTCTTTCATTACTTTAATAAGTTAACTATAATTTTGGTGATCTGTTAACTAACAATAAGGAAGGCTATTAAAAATTTCTTCCGCTGAGTAACGCGTATATCGAAGTTGGACAGGGCCGACTTTACTCTTAAGTTCTCGTTTCTAAGCTGTGATTCACTTTGAGATAGCATTAAAAAATTGTTATACCCTTGCAGAGGTCCAAATGTTGGTAACGCATTGAATGAAGCGTCTCCGACCACATAAAGTATATATATTCTTGTTCAGCATGACGAGTTGAGTTGATTTAGTTGATTCTATGCTATCTCCTCCATCAGTTTTAAAGCTATCTTAAACAAACTTTGCACGAAGTCTTTTGGTACAAATACGCTGCACATTTATCGAAGCCGGCCGGATCGGATGACTATAGCATATAGCTGCCATAGGAACGATCGGTCGAAAAAGTAGTCTTAGTTAGAAAAACTTTTTTGTCTTCAGCGCAAACGGTCCCAAACCTCTTATTTATAAGTTTTCTATGCTTTAACATAACTTCACCAAGTGTTATGAAAAATCGGCCAACTATATAGTATAGCTGCCATACAAAAGATATGTCTGCAGAAAAGTCTTAGTAGGAAAATCTTTTTAGTTTGCAATGCTATCGCTACCAAACTTGTTACTGATCAATATTATATGCTACCACACAATTCTGCCAACTTTGATCCAAATCGGATGACTATAGCATATAGCTGCCATAGGAACCATCGGTCGAAAAAGTAGTTTTTGTGAGAAAAACTTCTTTGTCTTCAGCGCAAACGGTCCCAAACCCCTTATTTATAAGTTTTCCATTATTAGTTTTCTATTAACATAACTTCACCAAGTTTTATGAAAAATCGGCCAACTATATAGTATAGCTGCCATACAAAAGATATGTCTGAAAAAAAGTCTTAGTAGGAAAATCTTTTTAGTTTTCAATGCTATCGCTACCAAACTTGTTACTGATCAATATTATATGCTACCACACAATTCCGCCAACTTTGATCCAAATCGGATGACTATAGCATATAGCTGCCATAGGAACTATCGATCGAAAAAGTAGTTCTAGGGAAAAAAACATTTTTGTTTTCAATGGTAGCGTCTTTATAATTTGCAGTTATGAATTTGATCAGTTTCCACACAATTTTGAGGAGTTTGGTCAAAATCGGATGAATATATCGTATAGCTGCCATATAACAGTAAGTAGTTGGGCCATCTATTGCTGAGTTTGGGAAATAACTCAACTAAGAATGTTCGACGAAAATCATTTAAAACCTTAATTTACATAAATTATACAAGCTGCAAGGGTATATAAACTTCGATCGAGCCGAAGCTAGCTTTTCTCTACTTTTTTGTTTTGAGTATTGATGAATTTCGTACACAATATTTGAAATATTTATAGTAATTCTAAAAGTATGCATATTTTGGATGTGTTTAATTAGACAAGACTTTCATTTGATGGGCATTACTCACTGGGTTGGTCTTCAGCGTGTTTAGGCATTTGATATTCATGACATATAATGATGCCCCCCCCATCCCCTGAAGGCCCGCCAACTATAAATAACACCTTTTTTAAATTTAACCAAAAAAAATAGTAATGCCTTTGGAATTTCCCCTCCCTCTGCCTCTGTGTGTGTGTGTGTTTTTCGTTGTAAATGACCTCGTTCACAAAAAGTTCAGAAATTCCATTTACAAACTTGTAATTGAAAAAATCCACACACACACACACACGCACTCGGAAAGAGAGACAAAGTCAAACACGTTGGAATTTTTGGTGTTTTTTTTTTTACCGTTCAATGACAGAACGCCACCAGCTACACTTTTTTGGTGGATTACAACATTTTTAACAGAATCTTTGAAGCAAATGCAAACTCAAAGATACTTTGACGACGACGACGACGTTGAGACAAAAGTCAAAAGTGGCACAGAGCAGAGCAGAGTAGCGCGCAGGGGGTTTGTGGAATGCCGTTTTGTAAGTTTCTTATGCATGCGAAAAAACTTTTCACTTGTTGGATAGCAGTTAGAGTTAGAGATGGCAAATTTGCATTAAAATTAATAATTATCATCATCATCATCTTGTAGGTTCATGTACACACATACATACACAGTTTGGTTCAGTATTGAAACTTTCTAGCACACACACACACAGAGGGGACGACGACTTTCGAAACGTACAAATACAACTTTTTTTTTCGCTGCCGCTGCCACTGCCGGCGTTGAAGTCGCTGCCGCTGCGCTGTCGACAGTCGAAGACGCAGCCGCAACGAAAGATCAGCGCAAAAGAAAAGACAAATTTTCATTCAGTAAATTTTTGTAGCTGCAGCCGCATGGTTGTTCTGGCTGCTCCTCGCGGACGAAAACAGAAAATAAATTAAAGTGACGAGCGGATGTAAAAATAAAAAAACTTACTTTTATGAACACAAAAAAAAAAAAATATTAAAAAAAAAAAGTTCAACAAATTAAAAGGAGAGTCCCGTACAGAGACCAGACCAAACTTGTGCGACCGCATTCCAGAAAGTTCAAATTGAAGTTAAAGAACTCAAACTCGTCTGTGTGTGTGTGTGTGTGAGTGTGTGTGTGTGTGTGTGTGTGCGGAATGCGGTTGGAGAAGAACTGAGCCAAACAGTAAGAAAAATTAGCAAACAAATGTTTGAAAAACTGGTTTGTGTCATAGTTTCATTGACATGGTCAGGAGTGGCAAAGGAAGAAGGCTGTTTCCTAACCTCTAAGCCACCAGAGAGCCACATGGGTAAGCGTAAGCTGTATGGAATCAGTGATACCAATTTAGCTATTTTCTGGAACCTGCAATTCTAGCTATTTTTTAATAAAGTATTTGCCATTTTCTAGTTTTTTCTATAATTCTGAGAAAAAAAATTCCAACGGATTTTATTATAAATCTGAAATATTTTTTAGCCATTTTCTTCTGCTACCCATTTGAAAACTTCATTTCATTTAAATATTCTGCTGATGACAATTGTTAACAAACTCTAAATTCCAAGAAACGGTTACAAAATTTGGCAAATGTGTTGCAAAAGTGAATATGGAAACATGGCTGTATGATTGTAAATTGATATATTGAGGCCTGTTCTTGTTGTCGATTCGCAACTCTTGCCAATTCCGATCAATCTAATTCGGAATCTCACTCAAGTCAAAAGAAAATCGATTTCTATTTCACTCGGAAACGGGAACATCATAATGAAATCGATTCTGAATTACAATCGTTTTACTTTTTAAATCCTCTCAGAAATAGGAACAGACCTGAATCGAATTTAATGGATCGAAATTGGAAAGAGTTTTTAGTACCAAGAAACGATGAGAGAATTCGTCGAATCTTAAGCTTATATTCGAATAACAACATCAGTTTTAGGGAAACCTTTCGCTGGGACATTTAAATAATCAGATTCCGCATGATTTTCATCAAACTTGGAAACCGGTAACAGGCCTTATTTCCACTTAAAATGCAACCCCCATTGATTTTGGTTGAAAACATTTATTGAAATGCTAATTTCATTAAATAAAATATTTTGTTCATGTGGGAACCAGTTTAGACGAAAACTATTTAGATTTTATAACAGGACTTAAAATTGTACATTTGTAGCAACATAAGGAGGCTTCTTTGTGTCCTTTTAGCTATTTTAAATAAATCTTATCTATTTTTAGCCATTTTTTAGCGTCGATTTAGCCACTTTAGAGCTTCAATAGTTGACAACACTGACACACACACACAGAAACAAACACATACACAGTTACAAGATCGGCTTTGTCTTCAGCTCGAGGCCACAAGCGAAGTTAAAATATTTATTGGCTGAAATTGGATGCTGCGCGTCTCTCTCTCCCTCTCTCTCTCTCTCTATCTATGTGATTGTGTGTGTGTGTGTGTGTGTGGCGTCTATTTAGAAATTCAAATTGAAATTGTTGTTGCATGAGTCATGCTCTAGCGTGGGTTGGGAGCGTCGTCCAAGACCAGTTTTATTCCTTAACAAAGTTGCATCACTCAGCAGAAACATGAAAAGTCAACCACCAGCCGAGAATGCGGCCTGCCCAGACAGCATAAAAAAAGAACCGTTTTTTCCCTCTCTCTCTCTCTCTCTCTCTTTCTCTGCTGAATTTCGATAACTTATCGGTTGTTGAAGCTCTATGTTTTAATTTATTCTCCCTCATAATTTTATTATCAAGTAATGCCGGGCCCAGCAAAAACAATAAAACACATCAACAGACGCTGCCATAAAAATGTGCTATAAAAAAACTAACGGTTAATGCTACGGTCTGCTGAAGTTCGTGTGTGTGTGTGTGTGTGTCCGCTCAATAGAAAGTTTGTGTTAATAAAAAAAAAATCTACCTAAAAACTAAACACACACAAAATATGTATGTCGAAATATAACAACAATAACAACAACAACAAAAAGAGTGAATGAAAAAATGTTGACCTAATTTTATGCTGCCTCTGATGCTGGCAGGCAGGCTGGCTGGCTGGCGGGCAGAGAGAGCATGTTGCTCTTGTTTATTTAACTAAAGGCAGCGACGCCAGCAGAGCCAACAGCAGCAGCACATACTTTCCCACACAGCTTCTCCCGGCCATTCCCAGCAGCAGCAGCGTGTGATCTCCCCCCCGCCCCTTCGCACGGAACGCGATGTCTAAATTAATGATTGTTAAATGAAGAAGAATTCCAGGGCGCGCCTGCGCAGCACCAACTATTTTTAAAGCTCTGTTAAGGTAAGTTTATATTTAGCCCTCTTCCCCCCCCTCTTCCATTTACAGTTCTTCAGTTACCGTGTGTATATTCCCATCTTAATTGGAAAGTGTTAATTTTTGTGATCTGACTTGACATATCGTGTAATTATATAGTTATTAAATATGAATCGTCGCGTCGGGCACGTGCACCAAAAAAACTCTTCTCACCATGATGATGATTTGACTACGAAACCGGTTTTCGATTTGGTTTGACTGTTTTTCATACAAGTGAGATCATTTTGAAAGCTGATTTTGTCAATGAATACCACATTCCAACATTCCAATGTGTTTTTTGTGTGCCTACCTACCTACACAGCCAACTGAACGTTATAACAAGATATCGTGTAACAAAGCTTTGAACTAATGCCGACCGAACGACCAGAGTTGAAGGTGAGTACCACGGAGAGAGATGCAGCTTAGCAGCAGCAGCAGTCCAAGGTGAGTTTTGGAGTTGGTGTGGGGGCAGCAGCAGCACATTCCTAGCATGCCAAACAACTTGATGATGTTGATATTTTTTTATGCTTTGTTTGCGTATTACACAAAAAACTCCACCAGAGATAAGATTAGATGTAACTAAGTATGATGTGGCAATGGCCCCTGTTCTGTTCATTCATAAAAAAAACCAAAAAAATAAAAGTGGAGCATAAGAGGAAAGCCAGAATCGTGATAAACATATTTACCAATTGATTATTTTCTTACTGCCATTGAAGGAGAAGAGGAGCCACACTCACTCACTCACTCTCTCACTCACGCCAAGGTGTTAATCAGCATAAACATGTTCGTGGAGAGGTAGGAAGGGAGGGAGGTGGTGATGCGGCTATTGGATTTGGATTTGGATTTGTATTTGGGTGACTTTCTAAGTGGCCCCCCTCCCCCCCTCAAAATGGCAGCTGTTGCAGCTGTTGTTGTTGCTCGTCTTTTATCTTCAAAAGGAAACACGGGGGAGCCACGAGAACATATACAAGCAACAGAAAAAATATCAGGGCTGCAAACCGATTCCAAGTTTGAGCCAGTCCGCACCGAAACTGAACCGGAGCAGATCAATTTTAACAAACGGAACCTGCTTAATAAGCCAGACGGAAGCATCTGCGACTCTTTTAAGTATATACATATAACTTCTCTATTGCCAAATTCCGCAAAACGAAGTATTCTATATAACGAGTTCGTTTCCTAAACACGGCAATTTCGTATTCCGTTTTGGTTTCTTTATATCACGAATTTTCTTTATAACGAAGTTTTATTTGGTCCCTTTAAGATTCACTATATGGAAGTTCAACTGTTCTTGATCAGAGATTGTAAGAGCTTACGGTTTGAAGTGTATTGAGCAAACATAAGTATAATATATTTAAATACACTAAAAAACGAGAAGGCCAATCTAACTTTGTCTGTGCTGAAGTTTTTATACCCTTGCAAATGCGGTTTTTGAAATGTCAAAGATTAAGAACGCGAAAAATCAAAAATTTTTGTAACTAAACCCTATTTTCCGACAGATAAACATCTGATTTCGATCATATTTTCGCGAATCTTTTTAAAAACATATCAAAATTAACAATCGCCGAGTATAAGAAAGATCAAATTTAAAACAAAAAAGTTTTTCTCACAAAGACTCATTTTCCGACCGATCGGTCCTATGGCAGCCTTAAGATATAGTCATCCGTTTTCGACCAAGTTTTGCGAGAATTCGTAATCAGTGAGTTTAAGGACGCTACCATTAAAAAAACATAAAAAAATTTCTTACTAAGAACGATTTTTGACCGATCGGTCCTATGGCAACCATAAGATATAGTCACCCGTTGTCGATCAACTTTTTCAAATTAGTTTGAAAGCGTTTAATGATAGGAATCAGCGGCCTTAAGAACGATTTACTTGGAAACAAAAAAGTTTTTTTCTCTAAGACCCATTTTCCGACTGATTGGTCCTATGGCAGCCATAAGATATAGTCAACCGATTTTGTCCAAATATTGCAAATCTGTTAAAAAGCATATTATATTCAAAATGGCCAAGTTTTGGAACTAAAACATTGAAAATAAAAAAGTTTTCCTTACTAAGATCCATTTTCAGATTGATTGGTCCTTTGAAAGCCATAAGATATAGTCAACCGATTATGAACAAATATTGCAAATCTGATAAAAAGCATATTATATTCAAAATGGCCAAGTTTTGGAACTAAAACATTGAAAACAAACAAGATTTTCTCACTAAGACCCATTTTCAGACTGATTGGTTCTAAGGCAGCCATAAGATATAGTCAACCGATTTTGACCAAAATTTTGCAAATCTGTTTAAAAGCATATAATATTAATAATGGCTGAGTTTAAGGATGCTAACATTGAAAACAAAAAGGTTTTTCTCACTTAGACCCATTTTTTGACCGATGGTTCCTATGGCAGCTATATGATATAGTCATCCGATACGGTCCGTTCGGACATATTAGCAGCGTGCAGTAAAAAGAAGACTCGGTGCAAAATTTCAGATCGATAGCTTTAAAACTAGTTAGCGTAGAAACAGACGGACAGACAGACAGACGGACGGACAAAGCTCAATCGACTCAGCTCGTCGCCCTGATCAAGAATATATATAGTTTATGGGGTCGGAAATGAATATTTCTATGCGTTGCAAACTTCTGGGCAAAATTATAATACTCTTTGCAAGGGTATACAAATTTTAAATAAATAAAGTAGAAGCTTAAGTAAGTTCAAAATATTTTTAATTTAAGTCCATATAATTCTTGTGGAAATAAGTCGAATGAGTATGGTAAGACCAGAATGTTCTTAGTTTGGACCACATTTTTTTTTTGTAAACAGTTCCAAATTGTTTTTAAAACTAATCAAAAATGTCTAAAAATAATCTAAGAACATTACTAATGGCTATGCATATCTAACAATATGTCAAAAATCTACACTCAGAAAATTATTTTTCTATATTTAAGAAAATCGCCCTAAAATCGAAATCGCCTTAAAATTTTGAAAAAATATATATATTTAAGAAAAAATTTTCTGCATTTTAGAAAAGAATTTATAAATTTATAAAAGAATTAGGCGAGTCGCCTTTGGCCCTTTTTTTTATGGCGATTTTCTAAAAATTAGGGCGAAAATTGCACTTTTTAGGGCGAGTTGTTTTTTGAGCGTAGAACTAGAAGACAGATTCGTGTGAAAAAAAACTCGCTTATTACCCTGCATAGTTTTTCGCGTGTCATATTAAGTCTGTGTTGTTCTAAATCCAAGACTTAAGTACAAGGTGGGCCATATTCGACGGACCCATGTTTTTTGTAAAAAGATCAAAGAAAAACATAATTTTTTTTCTGTTCGTGATAAAAATTATTTAATTGGGTTCAAGAAGATTAATTTACATCACGGTCGCCTTGAGTGGCTACAACGCATTGAGCCCGTTTTGCAGCATTTTCCATGGTTTGGATCAACTATTTTCTATCTATCTCTATATCTATCTATTTGTTGGCGGATGTTGTTTTTTCAGGTCTTCCAGGGTTCTTGGCTTGTTGATGTTAATCTTTGATTTCAAATAGCCGGACAAAAAGAAATGTGGAGGCGCCAAATCTGGTGAACATCATCAACCAGACAACAATGTCCTCAAAAAATCAATGCTAGCACGGCTTGTGTGTAGTGGAGCGCCATCTTGTTGAAAACAAGGCTGCAAACCTCTAAAATTTTGCAGAAGGTTCGGTCCGGGGGTTCGAAACCGTTGTTAAGTCTAAGGTTCGGTTCGCGGACCGGTTTCTGGAACCCCTGAACCCAAGGTTTTTGGTTCGAACTTCGGTTCGCTTGAACATAAAAGAATAATTTCGATGTATTTCATGTGTAGAAGATTTGTAGAACACACGCGATTAAAATTAATTCCGTTTCCGAATTCGATTGATCAGAATTATTAAGAGTTGTGATTTCCCAAAAAGGATTAGGCAATTCAGTTGAAACGTTTTGTCATCAAGAGTTTCACATGAAGATAAATGGAAATTTTGATCTAATAGCCGAAAAATACAGTCGGTTTTTAGAAGCGGGAACCTTTAAGAATACCGATTCCGCATGATTTGATCGAAATAGGAAACGGAAACAGGCCTGAATATTCTTTATTTCAATAATGTAATTTTAATTATCGAATTCAATAGCTGATATTTACTACTTTTGAGAACTGCTTAGTTAATGATTTTTATATCTTCCAAGAGCTGTTCATGTATACTAGCTCTTAGATTAGAAAGATCTTAACTTAAGTGTTGAAAATGCTAGTTTAACTGATACCTGAGTTGCTGGAACAGCAAGTATAGTTAAGGAAATGTCTTGTTAGTCCTCGCTTCTTTGACCTTTACAAAATTTTAAGACATTTGTCGATGTACTGAAGAGTTAGTAAACGTTCGCACATTGGATAGGTTGAGTTTTATGGCGTCACACAGTCTAGCACTGATTTTTCAGTGCTGAGATTTCATATAGAGTGAGTACGGAGTATCTTATAAAGTGTGCGAACTCTAATAATGTCAAACTGAACTTCCCTTAAAAATATCGTTAACTACTAAATTTAGCACAATGAACTGTAATTATAGTGTCATAGAGAGATATGTATATCTTTTTCAGCTCTCCATTTGGCCGGCACTGATGTATATCAGAGAGGTCAAAAAAGTGTGCTTGTGTTGGTGAGCAAGAGAGCTCTCTCAAGACTACAACCGTTTTACTTGCAATTCAGTGTTCACCGATTCACAAAATCATAAGTTCGGCTCGTGATTGACTAAAAAACACGACTGACTTCGACTCCTGGTGGCTATGGCTGGCCAGATCTGATATACCTACTACTTGCAATTGTTTTGGTACACTGTTTTTTTGGTCATAAAATGAATAAATATTTTTCAAAACTTTTTCTTCTTTTTATTCGGTCGCTTAATGGCTTCAAATCGTAGAACAACTTATTCGAAATGGCCGCCTTGTGCCTTCCAGCAACGCCGAATTCTCTCTGGCTACTCATCGATCGCAGTGCGCACCTTATGCATTGTGAAATTGCATTTGGGTGTCGAGTAGAGCAAGCCATAGCCTCGATAACGGACCACAGTTTGTATCATCCGTAGAAATGAAGT
The DNA here is from genome assembly GCA_037044535.1 of Lordiphosa magnipectinata. Taxonomy (NCBI): domain Eukaryota; kingdom Metazoa; phylum Arthropoda; class Insecta; order Diptera; family Drosophilidae; genus Lordiphosa; species Lordiphosa magnipectinata. The sequence continues at coordinate 30,052 of JBAMBO010002517.1, read as the reverse complement.
TCGGTACATGGTTTTTTAGCCATGGATGAGTTGTGTTTGCCTTGTGAGCTGGAGCGGAGTCTTCTTGAAAGGTCCGCGACTTGTTTGCAAGTAATGTGGTGTTGAGAGGCTTCAAAACAGTTTCTAAAACGTCGGTTTGATACACTTTCGCCGAAGTTTCGACTCCTTTTTCATAAAAATGGTGACCCCATCATAGGCGACTCCCCACCAAACCATCACATAAGCCGGAGGGTGACCTCTCTGAACTGTCGGAATGAGTTTGGACGCTTGTTTTGATGACACCACATACACTCTTTCGTTCTGTTTGTTGAACGATTCCTTTATGGTGTACATTTTCTCATCAGTTAACAGACTGTGGTCATTGTTCGCGCACTGGCGACTCAATGCTTTCGATTTTGTCTTGCGTTTTTGTTTCAATGCTGTTGTCAGCAAGTGGCACTGAGTCCCAAGTCACGTTTTATGATGCGCGACATGCTGTCCTTGCTGATGTTCATCTCACGAGACATGATTTTTTGTTTACGCAGTGGATTTCGACGAATTCGATCTTTCACGGCTTTGATGGCTTGTGGCGTTCGCACAGTGCGCGGGCGGCCGTCCATCAGTATCCTCAAATAACTTTGCGGTACGATACACCAAGCTTCGGTTGATTTCCTGTGGACGCAACATCCGAAAGATTTCACCTATTTCGTAGCCGCATTTATGCAGGCCAATTACGACATCACGGTTTTCGAGCGAGACTCATTCATGATAGCAAACAACTGACGCCAAAAACTTTTGATGCCGTAATATAGCATTAGGAGGACGGAGTCGACTGGACTTGTACGGTCTGCTCAAACAGCTCACGAACTACTGCCTCCATAAAACGAGTCAAGTGTCCTCTGGGTAGCCAAGGACTCCGGTTTGTGGTGAGCTTATTGTGAGAAGGCGAATCAAGAAGCCGAATTGGCCTTAGTGCGTCTTCGGTAAGTAGGCTAAGAAATCGCTGAAGCTTGATTACTATAGGGCCTGGACACTATAAGATGGCACCCCCATCACCAGGATAGTAGGGAGTAGAGCCAGCGACCCAACTCTCTGAGCAAACCCTAGCTACCACGAAACATCAATTGATGCCCTATGTCGCACTCGGGATTGGAACTAGAAGAATATAGCATAAATGTCACTTGTCTAATAGCCGTCAAGTTGGAGTGAATGCGTTCAATGTTTCTCGAGAACGAGTGTGTTTAGTGTGTGTACCAAAACAATTGCGACTACTAGGTATGTAGTTTTTGCTAAACTAAACCTTTTACCAAACAGAGGGGCTTCGAATCGGGTTCAGGTTCAGAGTTCCCCAAGAACAGAGAACGGAAAATGTGACTATCTCTCTTTCTCTCTCTCTGACACTCGGTGCTGCATGACTTCGGAAAGCATTCGGTGTGAATTGCCGATTGTGTTTGGCCCCAGGGGCTATGGCTAAATACTCTGATTTAGGGGGTTCAGTTCATGGTCCGATTCGGTTAAATCTTATCTCCGATCACATAAATACATTAATTAGGTGTAACAAAAAACTTTCTTTCGTTAATATCTTTGGATAAACGGACTAGTTATACATATTATTGAGATTGCATTCTATTCCAAAAACCCCAAATTTTGTAAACCGGCCTTAAGCAAGCTTAAAAATTAATCAAGCTTTGAATGTGAAATATTGTGTGTAGGTTTGTAGTATAAAGTTTGGTATTATCCCGGTTTCGAAACAGTCGGCTTCAAGGCAATATCTCAGAAATCACTTAAGCTATGAACTTTAAATTTTGTCTGTAAGTTGGTAATAAGGAGTTACATATTCTACAGGTTCACGACCGGAGAACGTTGCTTTCGATAGTTGAGCTTTTCTGTATAGATTTCACGGCTCTCTTCTTTTAGTTGATGTTGCTGTTGAATTGTTATCTTTGTGGGAAATCTACGAATTGTGCATATAAATTCACAACGTGGCCAAGTGAAGGCCAAACTATGTACAATAGCCAGGCTAAGTGGCATCGGAAATGGTTAAGACCACAAAGAAAGTGCAGTGCTGCTGGTGCTGGTGCCTGGTCTGCCTCCGGTTGAATCACATCGCGCTCGCTGTATCTCGATCTCGCTCAGTGCGTGCTGCATCATGTGCCAAGCTGCTGAAGCTTTCTGGGCCACCGCCGCCCGCCCCCCAGCCGCCAGTCGCATTCCGATGCGTATCCGGGGGATTGTGAAATGTTTTCATTTCGAGAGAGACAGAGACACATTTAACCGACGCGACGTCTATCGTCTGCAAGCTGTCTGTGGCTGTGTACATATATGTATGTGCGAAGCATACACTCCTATACATACATACATACAAATGTATGGGCCTGCATGCAAGTGGTAGTGGTCTTTCTCTTGTGGCCGGCCACTCGTGCCGCATTTTAAATCATATCGATACAATGTACGCAAGAAGGAATCGAATCGGAATGCAAGCTGTGTGTGCGAAGCTGAAGTTTCCACTAGAAAACTATTTTCGGTTTGGTTCTCTGGTCATTTTAAAACATTTGCAGGTTCTATTTTTAGGTGTTTTTTTTTTGTTTTTATGACAACGAGTGGAAAGTACCAAGTGATTGACTTCCATTTTGATTACCTTTACTACGTGCTTAGTTTTTGGGAGATTTATTAGATTCCAATTGTTGGTGGTCACCAAAAATGTAACGGAAGAGCACCGCAACGACACCAAGTTACAAACCCTGCATCGGCCAAAGTTTACCCTTGCAATTCCGGCAAGCTCGTTCATTTTTTTTAGAAGAAAATTAATGAAAACGCATTAAGTTTTTCCCATTCAATCCAATTCTTTGAACGAAACGTTCCTATGACAGCTACATATATGATACAGTCATGCGATCTGGCATTCAATTTGATAATCTTAAAACTAAGGGAAGCTTCGCTTCAGTTTATGCCATCTGTTTCTCTGCATCGGCTGCCGGTAGTTTGATTTGCTCATGACTCCACAATCATTCATCTGATCTTCACCGAACTTGGTGGATTATATTAAATATTGAAAGTCTAAACAAATGAGCTTTTACCAAATTGCGGAGAAAGCACAGGGAGTGGAGTACAATCTTACCATCTCTGAGATCTGCGAGTTCATTCGAAAAGCTACCTTAATCAGTGCTCGAAAAGCACTCAGTCCTAAGCAATATGGAAAAGTGCTTTAAAGAGATCCCATTTTCTCCTACTTGAACTTATATCAAGACCAGACCCGTCCAGCCATTAGCTACCACGAGCCGAAGTCAGTCGTGTTTTTACGCAAACGCGAGCCGAACTCATGATTGTGAATCGGTGAACACTAAATTGCTAGTAAAACGGCTGTAGTATGGAGAGAACTCTCTTGCTCATCAACACAAGTACACTTTTTTGACCTCTCCATTTGGCCGGCACTGCTCAAGACAACTAAGTAGCTCCACAGACCTGACGGGAGGAGAAATGAATCTGTGCCATCTGTGTGATAAACTGTTTAGTCTTGTTATGGACATGTTAAATGAGAAGGGCATTAGCAATGAGCTTGCCGTTAAGGATGTCGGATCTGCCCACTGCACTTATATATTAAATTCCAGGAGGGTTTATCGAAGTTTGCTGTGCCTCCTACAAATCCTATACAGACGGTTGAAAAAATGAAATGCAAATGAAAAGTCAAAATAAATTAGAAAAAAAGTAGTATACACAATTATTATTTTATTAGCTTAAAAGATGTTTATGTTGTCATTCCAACTAATTGTGCTCGACTGAATTCCTAAATAATAATTTTAGGAAGTTAAGTTCTACCATCTACAGAAAGCCTACTTAGTTTGCATTTCTCCAAAACGCCTACTAAGTTTGAAATTATGGCGGCAACAGTTATATTTAGACATCGGATATTGCATATTTGCATATTTTGAACCGCATGTTCGATTTTAGTGGTGAATCAGAAATCAGAACTTCTGATTGCACACATCTTATTATACCCTTGCAAAGGGTATTATAATTTTGCCCAGAAGTTTGCAACGCATAGAAATATTCATTTCCGACCCCATTAACTATATATATTCGTGATCAGGGCGACGAAGTGAGTCGATTGAGCTTTGTCCGTCCGTCTCTCTGTCCGTCTGTCTGTCTGTCTGTCTGTCCGTCTGTCTGTCCGTCTGTTTCTACGCAAACTAGTCTCTCAGTTTTAAAGCTATCGGGCTGAAATTTTGCACAGAGTCTTCTTTTTTCTGCTCGCTGCTAATATGTCGGAACCGATCGGATCGGATGACTATATCTTATAGCTGCCATAGGAACCATCGGTCAAAAATTGGGTCTTAGTGAGAAAAACTTTTTTGTTTTCAATGTAAGCGTCCTTAAACTCTTTCATTATTAATATGAAATGCTTTCCAACAGATTTGCAAATTTTGGTCATGATCGGATGACCATATCTTATAGCTGTCATAGGACCGATCGGTCGGAAAATGGGTCTTAGTAAGAAAAACTTTTTTGTTTTCAATGCTAGCGTCATAAAACCACGGCCATTATTAATATTATATGCTTTCAAACAGATTTGCAAATTTTGGTCAAAATCGGATGACTATAACATATAGCTGCCATAGGACCGATCGGTCGGAAAATGGGTCTTAGTGAAGAAAACTTTTTGGTTTTCAAGTAAATCGTTCTTAAAGTCGGTGATTCTTAATATTAAACGCTTTCAAATTAATTTGAAAAAGTTGATCTACATCGGGTGACTATATCTTATGGTTGCCCCTTGGACCGATCGATCGGAAAATGAGTCTTTGTGAGAAAAAACTTTTCTGTTTTAAATTTTATCTTTCTTAAACTCCGCGATTGTTAATTTGATATGTTTTCAAAAAGATTCGCGAAATTGGGTCGAAATCAGATGTTTATCTGTCGGAAAATGGATTTAAGTTGAAAAATTTTTCGATTTTTATGTAAGCGTTCTTAAACTGTGACATTTCAAAAACAGCATTGGCAAGGGTATAAAAACTTCGGCACAGACGAAGTTAGCTTGGCCTTCTCGTTTTGTATTTATCGACAACCAATACCTTATAAAAGTTTATCTCAAAGCATTCCGATATACATCTGAACAGCTGTGAGCTATCAATCACAACATATGTTTTGGCAAGTGCTTTTCAATTAATTTCCGCAATTTTTGCAGTTTTTGTTAATTTAGCTCTGAAATATAAAGTTCTCGTTGTTTTACAAAAAAAAGCTTTATTATATATTAATATAAAGTTATGTATTAAGCAGGGCATCCACAAACGAATTTGTTCGACAAACAAATTTGTCAAACAAGAATACATTTGCCCACTAACCAGGCGAACATTTCTCACGAACATCATTTGCTTGAAAATCTCAACGGGGGCATTCAATAAATTCCAGCCACAATTCGTTGCCCATTTAGGAACGTGTTTACTCTACAAATATTTTTGACAAATGAAGTTCGTGCACTTGTTCCCATCCATTGACGAACATGCTCGCACGAACACACGCAAGAGAGAAACGTTCCCTCTAGTACGGCCGACCCACGCTGTATCAACGTTCCGTCGACGATTTTGTGACTGTCGTTGACGCTCGCTTATTTCCCTCACTATGGGCTCGACTGACGTATTTTTCAAGGCGATGTCCGCTCAATACGTTAACAGCTCTCCAGGCACGCTAGGTCGACGCAATGCCATGCAGAGAAGCGACATAATCGACTCTCTTTCGACACGATGCCATGTAGAGAAGCGACATAAGCGACACTCGTTCGACCCAATGACATGCATGGAGCGCCATAATGCATTCCACTGGCATGCTGTGAAATATTTTGCTGAAAGGGTGTTCGAGGATTGATATATGTACCTTTTTTTTGAAATCATTTCCATTTCTTTGCACACGCTTTCTCACGGAAAAAAATTAGAGCGTACGCCTTCTCTCTCTCTCTTTCTCTGTTTAGCGTTCGGCCCATGTTACAATCTGAAACGACGCATCACCGTACAAAGAGCAACGCTGGGTTGACGAAAATAGAGTGACTGACCTCAGCCGTACTAGAGGGTTTCTATTATCTGCGAACAAAAAGTCGAACACAAAAATCTGTCACGAACACCTCCACTAACGAACATTTCGTCGAGAACAACAAATTCGTGTGTGGATGCCCTGTTTTAAGCAAGAAATCAATGTAAGTGACCCGTCCCTACTTGTATTACTTGTAAGACGTAGTGAAAGTAACGCTTATTCGAAATCTGAACTTAGTAGGGTACACCTGTCTTTCGTGGAACAAAACTAAAAATGTCCACAGATGTCCAAGTCGCCTTTAACTTTGTTTGTCAGTGTGAGTCCTTGTTGTTTTAAAATTTCCAAAATCACGCTCTTAACTATGGACACAGCAATCAGGGAAATCTGTGCGAAATCATTTTTTTTATATGGAGTTTTTGATTTTGCGGGTATCTCCGTATCAAGCTTAAAGTCATTTATGTGATTTCGCCGGTCTTAAGAGGAAGATGAAAATTCTAGGAGAACTGTGGAGATATGAAATCACGAACGTCTTTGACTAAGTCAAGCGCAACCTCTAAACACCGGAGCACTTTTGACTCTTTCTATTGTAGAACACTGATCTTCCTTCGGCTTAAGACTCGGTAAATAGTAAAAAAAATAGTAGAGATTCCGGCTCCGGCCCAGGTTCTAATACCTTGGTAAAAGCAAAACCTAATTTTAACCAGATTTCTTAAATTCATGGTAGATTATGCCATCTAAGAATTTAGGAATTTAGGTTTTAACCAAAACTATAGGTTTTATATGTAAAGAACATTAAACTTTACGTTTACAAATGTTTTGCAGATTTTCTGATCTATGAAACTTCCCTCGCATTAGTGTATTTTGTTGGTATGACTAAGATAGCAGTGCTTTAGCAAGAGATTCTATTGAGAGCATAGCTTACTTTTGCTTAGAACAAAAACTATTCGGTTTTTTTGGCCGGTCATTGGAGGCGGATGACAAACCAAACATTGCAGTGATTAATAAATAATGTCTTTATACAAAAACAGTAGGAAACCAACGAGTTTTCTCTCCTCTTTTTGGACAAGTATAGAATTAGCCTCCCTGTGCTTAGATTCCCCCCCCCCCCCCCCCCCCTTCGATTTGCTTGCTTCAATATTGATTTAATTTTCGACTTCCCTCCATAGTATCTGTTGCATGTCCGGGGCGATAATGCCACGGGTACTTCAATTTGATTTCAATGTGAGTTCAAATGGAAAAACTAACCCTGGTTTTGGTGCTGGTGAAAGTGGTGCCCGCATGGCCTGTGCTGTGTCGCCTCTGGGGCTTGGGCGGGGGCTGTCAGTCTTCAATTTCGTTTACAAAAGTTTTCAATTTCTAAATTAAAGATATGGAAAAATGAAATTCATAACGCGCACATATAATTAGCCAATTATGTGAATACCAACACAAAAATTAAAAATGGGAACGGGAATGAGAATGGGAATGGGAATCGAGTACTGCTTACGCAAGTCTCAGCTTTCCAGTGATCTCAAAAACTACCACAAAAGCCAAGGGCAGTGGCAGAGCTAGAAACGCTGGAAACTTGGCCTGGCAACACACACAAAACGACAAATGAACACGTGTGCTTCTTGCCGAGAGCCGACTCTCACAGGCAGCCACCCTGAACGGCAAACGGGATCTCAACACACTGGCACCCCATTTTCACACACATTTTACGAGCTATTGATGGGCATATGAATATGAATAGTACGGGCAGTACATACAAACAAACATACATACATACATACATATGTATGTATGTACGTGCATAGATCGCTTGTTGCTCTACCTGGGCCCTCAACCCAATCCCAATACCTTTTAATGGCAACTTAATAAGTCTTCTGGAGCAGACAAACGACGCTAACGACAAAAGCGCATTCATACCATAGAAAATTTAATTAGTTGTCTGTTGTTGTTGTTGCTGTTGCCTCTAGGGGCTGTTTATTGTAGCAAGCAAAAGGGGTGCAAGGGTCCTTAAAGAATAGCTACATCTGCAAAACATGAATGAACAAGACTAAACAAAACAAAGTAGGACACATGGCATAATATTGAAATTAATACTCGAAAATTAAAACGCAACTCATTTTCATGCGGTCAAGTTATCTTGGTGAGTACCTGCCTTTGGCTTGTAAACTTAAGCAGCCTTTACACTTATCATATTTCTCTAAAGAGTTGGTTGTCAAAATTCTCTAAAGAGAATCTCTTTAGAGTAGCTATGATTAGCTATTACACTTTTAATAACAGAGAATCTTGAACTAGATGTTCTGAGGTAGTTCAACGGATTCAGTACTGGTTCAATAATTTTTGACACACAACATAAGAGGAAAAAAGTGAGACTAGTTTGCGTTGAAATGGATAACAATCAAATAATCTCCTCTCAATCTCCATCACTGAAGGAACCTGGCGTCAAACAGGTGCCAGCTTAAATGGACTGGAAAGTGCTGGAAATTGATCCGCAATCTAAAATTACTTTAATGGCATTGGTGTAGTCCCCTGGCAAGCAGAGGCAATCTAAAAGCTTAATATTTGACTTAATCCTAAAATTTATAAATATTCTTCACCATTTGATCAATGAATCACTTTTTATACCCTTGCAAAGGGTATTATAATTTTGCCCAGAAGTTTGCAACGCATAGAAATATTCATTTCCGACCCCATAAACTATATATATTCTTGATCAGGGCGACGAGCTAAGTCGATTGAGCTTTGGCCGTCCGTCTATCTGTCTGTCTGTTTCTACGCAAACTTAGTTTTAAAGCAATCGAGCTGAAATTTTGCACAGAGTCTTCTTTTTACTGCACGCTGCTAATATGTCGGACCAACCGGATCGGATGACTATATCTTATAGCTGCCATAGGAACCATCGGTCGAAAAATGGGTCTTAGGCCCAATTTCTCAATGTCCGGTTAGTCAAACTTACCGGCAGGTTAGCCGAATTTGCGTGTCTCATGCTGTCTTTGGCGAGAACCGAGCGGCAAAGTTAACCGCTGCCTCATGATGGGGTCAAATTTTAACCTGCCGGCAAGTTGCGATAGAATTATCGATATTTTTATCGATCGACAAACAGCTGTGTTCAAAATTTGTATTGCTTACTTTGTCAATTGCCAAAAAAAATTGTTTATAAATAAACAAATTTCTTACATCCACGCGATGGAAATGGAAGATTCAGGCGGTAAGAGCAGGCAAACTCACTGCCCGCCGTCTACAAAATCGAAGGACCCACCTGGTCAATGGAACCACCAATTGCCTCATGCGATGTGGTATTCCGATAGTAATCTAACCGCTGATACGTGTGCACCATAATGAAAATATTATCCACACGCACGGCCAGCACCAGGAACGGTATTACGACAATGGCCAACATGGTGGTGGTTATACCCACATAACCCAAGACGGAGCAACGAATAAATAAAGCGAGAGTGTACAGGGAGAGCATTTATTATTTTACTGATCTGGATGATGCCAAATTTGTTCAACGATTCAGGTTAACAAACTCAGCATGTCAAATATTTCTTGCTAGGATTAGAGCAAATATCTTCGCTAAGTAACAGGTAAAACCCTAACTTCAGTTGTGATTCAATTTATTATGATTTGGATTGTTAACAGGAATCGTGGATTGCTGCCAGAGAGCAAACTTATGGTGACGCTGCGCTCTTATGAAAGGTTCTTCTTCCTTATTATTGCGGGCGACTTCTGTTGAGTCAGACTTCATTCGGCAAACCGTGCTATCCGTGCCATCACAAACAGGCACTGACTGATTGATTTGCGCTAAAATTTAAGAAGCCAATTAAATGTTTTTAAAGCTTACATATCATAAATAAAAACGTACCATAATTTTCAACCACATTTTCCAATCCTTTGGCTGTGCTTGGGAACTTGCTACGAATTTTTTGGAAATAGACCAGACTCCAGCGGGGCTGGGAAAGCGGCCACAGTTCCAGAAGTCTCCCTCGTACTTATCTCGTAAGTCTTTCCACGGGCGATGAACTCCGGCATGACGGCATACTGATCTCCAAGCCGAGGCCTTCTGCTTCCAGGTCTCCGCATCCAAAAATGGATTTGTTTGACTCTAAAAGTCTACAAGCGAATGTTCCTCAGCCGCAGAAAAGTTCTTCGCTCTTGGTCTTTTCGGTGTTTCACAGTGATTCATCATCGCATGCAATTTTATTTAACTATTTTGCCAAATAATAACCAGCGACAACAATAGCATTAAAAAATGCCAAAAAAACAGCTGTTTCGTCCACAGTGTCAGGTCACACTTTTGCAGCGATAGCAATTAATCGCTATCGGGTGAACCTGCCGGTAAGTCTCGTTGAGAAAACCAAAAGACTTAACCTCTGGTAATTCCGGCCGGCAAATTTGACCGGCCGGTACCTAACCGCAACTTTTGAGAAATTGGGCCTTAGTGAGAAAAACTCTTTTGTTTTCAATGTTAGCGTCCCTAAAATAGGTCATTATTAATATTATATGCTTTCAAACAGATTTGCAAATTTTTGTCAAAGTCGGATGACTATATCTTATAGCTGTCATAGGAACCATCAGTCGGAAAATGGGTCTTAGTGAGAAAAACTTTTTTGTTTTCAATGTTAGCGTCCTCAAGCTCGGCTATTATTAATATTATATGCTTTCAAACAGATGTGCAAATTTTGGTCAAAGTCGGATGACAATATCTTATAGCTGCCATAGGACCGATCGGTCGGAAAATGGGTCTTTGTGAAAAAAAACTTTTTTGTTTTTAAATAAGTCGTTTTTAAGGTCGAGGATTCTTAATATTAAACGCTTTCAAATTAATTCAAAAAAGTTGATCGACATCGGGTGACTATATCTTATGGTTGCCATAGGACCGATCGGTCGAAAATGATTCTTAGTAAAAAATTTTTTTTGTTTTTTATGTTAGCATCGTTAAACTCACTGATTACTAATTGTATATGCTTTCAAATATATTCGCAAAATTTGGTCAAAATCGGATGACTATATCTTAAGGCTGCCATAGGACCGATGGGTCGGAAAATGAGTCTTAGTGAGAAAAACTTTTTTGTTTTCAATATTATCTTTCTTAAACTCGGTCGAAATCAAAAGTTTTATCTGTCGGAAAATGGGTTTTAGTTACAAAAATTTTTGATTTTTATTTAAGCGTTCATAAACTGTGACGTTTGCATTTGCAAGGGTATAAAAACTGCGGCACAGACGAAGTTAGCTTGGCTTTCTCGTTTTTTTCTAAAATTAAGGGTGAATCGCCTTAGATTTTATAGCCTAATTTCTTACTTTTCTGACCCAAATAATTCAAACCTATCGTTTTCTAAATGGTACGATTATGGAACGGTTTGCAGCCTTGGTTTTAGCAAGCTTTTCGACGTTTAAGCCAAGGCCAAGCAAGTCTTTGAAATGCTGAAGAATGTTTGGTTCGCAGGTTTGAACCGGAATTAAGGCTTCAAGATGGGGTCGCTTATCTATGTATCGAACCGAAGGTATTGGTAAAAGCCTTAATATACAGTCTTCTCAATTAAAGCAATTATGAAAAATATTTTTAGAATTGTCGAAAGGGCCTGGTAGTCGAATTGGGATTATTGACGGTAGGTTAAAAATCAAAAACTACAAGATTTAATTAGAGTTTAGTTGTGAAAAATGACTTTCGAAACGCATTTTCACTAAATGAGACTCAGATACAATAACTTACATATAACTATTTTGACCATCGGTCCCAGCGATGCCAAAAATCTGAACAGAACTAAATCGGTTCATCATGGAGCGATTCTGCATCAATTTGGAGCCTCGGTACCTGAGGATTCAGCTTCTTTAACCTAACATCCGGTTTCATTTGCATCGCACAAAAAAATTTCCTTTTTATTTGATGAAGAAAAAGTGAAACAATTTTTGAAGTTGTTTGTTGGGTGACCCGAATTCCTTTCGAGTAATCTTTAGTGATAAGCGGAAGTGCATGTTTGTATGTATGACAAAATTTGAAATGTGTGCGTGGAAAAGCCGCAAGGAAAAACTATGTGCGGCTACGACGTAATTAGAGCTTTTTATGTTCCATTTACAACTTAATTAAGAATGTATTTGCGCAGCAGCGACGACGATCACGTCGACGATGTCGACGCAGAGCGCAGCACTCTGGTTTGGTCTGGGTCTGGGTCTGAATGAATGAATAGCGGGCCTTTTGGGACAAACGAACGGACAGACGGACGGCACAACGGTTCGAGTCCAAATCCAAATCCGAGTGCTGAAATATGAAATGTATGAATGAATGAACGTTTCTGCTGCTGCTGCTGCCTTCTCTGATGTTGATACGGCAGCGGGCCGTGCCCGGCCAGGCCAAATATATTTACTACACACATACATAACCGGAAATGAGTTAGTTGAACTTCCGTCTTCTTGCGACTCTCTGGATGGCACTGGCCTGCAATATTTTTTATGTGCGACAATAATTTGCACAGTCACAGACACACGACAGTCACAGACGACGACGACGACGACATCAACGAAGTGGAAGTGGACGTGTGGACGTGGTGTCATGCTTACAGTTATGTATGTACTTGGACTATATATACAAATATACGAGAGTACATATACACACACACTTACACACTTATGTATAAGTCCGACATTACGGCATCAACATTATTATTATCAGTGGCTCGGCGGATTTTATGAATTGAAATCGTATACATCAGAGGCATCGAACAGCTCCTCCTCCTCCCCAATGGAAAGGAAAAGAAAGAGGGGAAGAGGGCGAGCATTAGCTGGGGGGGGGGGGCTTGAAGAAATTGAATTGTCTTCAAGTCTTGAAGAAATCTTCATCATCATCAACCGTATATATATATGTATGTAATTGCAATCTGTTTAATATTGTGGTACTCTACGGACGTACCACACGTAAGTAATTTGTATAACATAAGTTCAGTGTGACCAGACGACGAAAATGGAATTTTGTGGTATTTTTAAAGCAACTTGATCAGCCAAGTTTTGTCTTGAACAAAATTTGCAACTTTTGAAAACTGTTTGCATATGATAGTAAAAAGAATAATGACTATTGACTTCGACTTATCACTCTAGCAAATAACATGTGCAACTTTAATTAATCTTCGACCCAAATAAAGTTAGTTTCACCTTCTCGTTTTTTTTTTTTAGTTTAACTTCAGTTGATCGCTTATGGCATAAGTAAGGGCGATGTTACATTGAGTGGCCTCAATGTTAGTTCAAGGGTTCAAAGTACAGCGAGCCCCACAGCCTATTTACATAGACTCCACAAATGTGCTGTTAAGCGTGACAGTAACTGTTAAGCGTAACATTAATCCTTAGCTGTAAGCATGCAAAATATTAAGTCGGCCGTGTATAAGGAGTATCTATAATGAAAAAATTTTTCATTTAAGGCAGCAAGGCTTTACTGTAGTTGCAACAGATGCCTCGGTATCGGCAAATATGGTTGGGTTAGGCGTAGTTTTTGATGGAAATACAGAAAAACTTAAGTTCAAGATCAATAAGAATTTTTCATCTACTTATAGTGAGCTAATTGCCATCTTTATGGAAAATTTGAAAAAGCCGAAAATTTTCTTGTAGCCAAAATTCAGAATCAGCTGTCCATATTGGGCATCTCCCACTTTCAAGTGGTGTGGATCCCTGGTCATGTTGGAATAGAGATTAATGAAAGAGCAGATGCTGCGGCCAAGGAAGCTGTTCTGTCAGGGGATGAAATTCTTTTTCCATACTCTACTGCTGAAGCTCTGCGTATAATTAAAAAAAGAGTTATGCATCAATGGGGTAATCATTACAAGGAACAATCACAAATAAAAGGAAGAAATATCATCGAAATCTTTCCGAACATACCTAGAACTCCATGGCATCATAATGTTGACATGGAAGCTAGAAATATTAAAATCATTAATAGATTAATGGCTAATTCTACGTACTCTAAATCTTTTTTATATAAAATCAAGGCGATAGACTGTGAAAATTGTGAAATATGCAATATTTGTGAATCCATTCATCACTCGCTGTTCAACTGTCCAAAGCATAACCAAAAGAGAGCAAAATATAAAATATTTAATCAATTTAACAATGTAAATGATATTCTGAAAACAAATGACAATCAAATTTTTGTAGATTTGACTAAGTTTATACTAGAGTGTAATATAGACGTGTAGGTCACTTTAATTCTTTTTCTTTTTTATGTTTTTGCTGTTAAAATAATTATGAATTTTTTCACGCGTTTCACGAGCAGGCCCTCTCCTTGTATTGGACCTTGTGCATATCGCCAAACGAGTCACCGTGATGGCTGAATAAGTTTTTTTTAAATAAAAACTTCGCCAACCCTGGACTATCGATAACGATAGTTCACTCCCAAGCCCAAAAAACAAAAAAAAAGTCGGCCGTGTTCTACAAACCTCTAACAACCCAAAAGCAACCCAATATCAATTGTCGGTGTTCCTGAAACCTCTTTTGGTTGTTTTCAAATGTTGCGAATTTTGTGGCGACATTTGGTCTATGTTTTGCTAATAAAGAGATTTGAGTCAAATATAATAATGAGGAACAATTCGTTAATGCTTAACTGATCGAATTGCATAAATATTATGAAAGATTTGATGGCTTTTAAGTAATAAAAGTTAATTTTAAAATATTGTCCACCAAAAAAATGCAAAAGTCAGAGAACAGCAGAAAGCAACAATAAGCAGACCTGCGAACTTATTCCAAATGTGACAATATCATTTTCAGAGTTTTAATTTTATGTTCTTAAATGAAGTATAAATTTAACAAGACTATGTGGATAAATTCGCAGTTTATTAAAATCTGATTTACAAGGTTAATTCAATGAAGTATCGAGAAAAACTTATCGATAAATTATATCGGCGAGAATTTCAAAATACGAAATGGAAGACAAGTTGTCAGCGGTGAAATTGTTAAGTTTACTGGTTACATTTATTTTGATCTTTATAAATTTTAACAAGCTTTTATGGGGGAAACATAGAATTCCGGAGGAAGAGACAGTAATGCCATATGGAAAACAGTCGTATATCGCGGCAGAAAAGTAGCGGATATATATTCATCAGAATTAAAAGTGGATGGCATCATTTCTGAAACTCTTGTTACGATTATGTCTCCCTCGCCTGGCCCTCGAATGGCCTTCTCCCAGCATTATCCAAACAATTAATGCAGCCGCGGTCATTTTTGAATTTAGATTTGTGCACTCCACTCACTTGTGAGCAACAGGGTTGTCAATACAAAATAGTTTTTTGGCGGGTCAGCGTTCTCTTCAATTTTTTCCCGACAGAATTGAGTACTATTGGCTTAAAAATAATTTATAATTTGGAACTCAGTGCATACCACAACCACTTGCAGCATTTGGCTTAGAAACTTACAAATAACATTTAGATCCTACATTAATTTAAATTATTTTGAAGCCTTCAACCCTGTCGTGGCAGCGCCAACGCAAAAACTACCACTTAGCTGTTTTTGTCAGCTGTTTTGCATGCAACTCCGAAGCTAACTCCGAAAAATGAAATCTCCGACATTTGTGGAACACCAACATTTGGATTGGTTGTTTTCAGAAAATCCAAAATCTCTAGAGATTTCTGGAACACATCGGAGTGTGTCGAAATCGTTGATTCTGCTTGAAATGAAACCACATGAATGTAATCTTTTACAATACGTTTTTGAATCCGTTCTCGACACTTTCTCGATAGCAAAAACATCTTCTTCTTCTTCTAGGTCCAACATTATCGAGCGGGTTTGGGGCCATTATTTGGGGAGTGACATTCGACATAAAATTTCCCCTAAATTATAGTAGTAGTAGTAGTTTTCTTCTTTATTTAAATTTATAAAACAGATAATACATAGATGATAGCTTAGATTTTAAATTTATATCTAAACAAGAAGTTTTTTTATATATAAAATACTGAAATAAATCAATCGACATGGTTTGAAACCGTCAGTCGATCATTGAATTCCAAATTCTTCGCTATTCAGTCTAATACACCTGGCTTCCCGGGTCTTCCCCAGATACAAGATCGTTCAACTGCATGGCGCAAGATTCGATTGGCCGTGTTACCCTGTTTTAAAAGTCCCCTTCCAATATTTGTTTTCGATATTTAGTTGCCTGACTTATAAAGTTATATAGGATCAACCAATTTGATCCATTTAATAGCTTGCAGATGTAGTCCTGCCTTACCAAAATGTAGAATTCTTCGTAGTATTCCCTCAAGATTGGGCAGTTTCCAATAAAATGGATAGTGTTTTCCTGCTCGTTCCAATTGCAAAGAGAACATGCTGTGTTGCTGCTTGCTATGTTTGGTACAAAGTTGAGTTTGAGCAATTCACCTCTGGCCATAAAAATTGTGCGAATTTGCTCCACTGAAAACGCGTCGTTGAAATAATTTTCTTCTCCTAGGTCGTGGCTCAATTCTTTGTATATTAGCCTCTGAGAGCCTAAATTATATTTTGCCAATTGCCTATTCCAGGTTAGGCTTTTAAAGCCTGGATTTGTCTAGCGCAAAGACACACAATTTGTGTGCGATCCAAGTTAGAGTATGCGTCATTTATGTGTATATATTATAAAGAGGCTCGAAAGTATTCTAAAATTTGCTCTCCTTCCACTCAACTTTTCCGATCCACTGCAGCCTTATTTTAGGTAAATCACAAGTGGTCGCTCACTAGCTCAAGTGTGGTAAATTTAATACCTAAACATCCTATAAAAGTTTTAAGCAGGTCCAACAATATGATTTACAGCAATAAGCAAAATACATTTTTTTCAAACCCTCTTAAACAGTTTTCATTGACCCTCTTTTTTGTTTTGAAAATTCCATGATTTTCTTTTTTTTTTCAAATGACTAAAATGTTCGTAATTTTTTTTAAAAAAGTTGCTTTTGAAAAGAAAATTTTACTTTGAAATTTTTTAAGATTTTTTTTTACCATGTCTTGACACACTTTGACCGAAATTTCTCGAGAACTGTTGAACCGATTTTTATAATTTTTTTTTTCGGTGAATGTTAACACCCAAATGCATCAAATCCGTGTTTAAAATCTATTATAAATAATTTTTATTTTATCGAAAACAGTTATCGAAACTTTATACGCGTTTTTCTCGAAACAACGTTTTTCAAACTGGTTCACGGCTTTTGTCAAGTTGTAATAAACAGATTTTAATGATGTAGGACTTAATGGAAGCAGAATTAACGTGGCTATGGCCCGTACCTCGTTCATTGGGAAACAATTGTTAAAAATCGAATTCTCATTTTCAAATGGCCGCCATTTTTACAAATATAACTTTTTTTCATCATTCTGCTACGGCCCAACCAATTTCCCGTTTTCCGTTTTGCTTTGAAATAATTCAGACTCCAGGAAAGCTGTGAAGCCTTAACACACCTTTTTTTTTAAAGACCCTACTTTGGAGGCCCAGAACTTTTTAAACACCCCACGCATTCACACTTCTTTAATTTTGTATAGTTTTAAATTAATTTTGCAACCAAATAAAAAAAAAAACAGAATTACAAAATTTTTTCCCGATTTCTTTGCACAAGTTTGAAAAAAAAAACAGTTAAAATTCAGCCGCCTACGCCAAAAGGCTTTAATAACAAACTCACAGTTCAAATTCAAACAGGTAACGGACATTTTCTTCAAAGAAGGCGCCTAACTCCAAATATCAATAACTATCGAAAAAGTATGGAGCAAACTGAGCTAAAGACAGAGCAAAGAACGGCTAGGCACTTGCGACGCCCAGGGGCTCGCAATCTATATCTATAATCACCATAGTTAATCACATCAACCTATATATACAAACCCTAGCATCGTAATCCCTAGCATTATATTCACACTCACACATAATCCCAAGCCGCACGACGCGAAACACACACAGTACACATAAATCTTAGAACTTAAGCATAATTTACCACCTGAAGTCATATTTTATAATTTCCTTAGAATAAGTTAAATAAAAGATTCAAAGCAAGCGCGCACTTTCAAACAATAAGTGCGCGCGCCATTAATCGATAGGCAGTCAGCTGATCAACCACGCTATCGCTATCGATATCGCGCGCTCTGCCACAATCAGCTTCGCTCGCTGCCACCGTCGACTGCGCCCTGCAGCCTATAAAAGTAGAGCATCAGCGCATTGACGAGTGATTTAGTCCCCGGCTCCGGTGGTGGTGGTCCCGTCGGCAACAGACATCCACTTATTTTTTTATATTTTATTTTATTATTCTTTTTATTATATTTTATTGTCATCAGTTGGACTCCAGTATTAAAACGTATATTTAATTGTCGCTAGGACAAATATCAGAGGCGTTCTCCTCTTCTACTTCGGATAGTTCTGCCGTGGTGGGCAGTTTGGCTGGTGGCGGATGCCGAGATTAAAGAAGCTGCAGCCGATGCACTCGACGCCATGGCTACACCCACTTTGCAGCAAAATTTGCAATATTTCATATTATTATGTGCACGTCCCGGAAACAAATAATTTCTATGACAAATCCTGGCAACGGCGAGCCACGCCCGTGCCATGAAAAGAAGTCCTTACACACTCCAGAGGCGGCATCTCTCATTCGGAGCTCAAATAGTGCGCATCGCATGCAATCTTGTGATTCAGAGTGCGGTTTTTTAGATTTTTTTTTTTATAATTTTAAAAACCAACTAAAGTCCTAGTTTTTCTCCTTGTTCATGCTTTTTTCTCTTCTTTTTTCTGCTTCTGCTTGTAAGCCTGGAAGCGAGACCAAAATCTTGCGTCACCGACTTGTTTTAAGCAATCTTATGTTGTGCGCCCATGAACCCAGGGTAAAAATAATGGTCAAAGTGTAGTTCTAAAGAAAAAATATTTGGGCTAGACAAATTTTTGTACTGAATTTTGATATTGTTCATTTGAACCTTTAGAACAGAATAACGATATTTGTACAATAATGTTACAAATAAAGTTTTACAAAAACGTCATGCATTATATGATTGCATAATTCTACACTCCTCGATCAGATAATTCACATTTTGGTTCTCATCTTTAGGTGTTTTGACGTAAGCAATCGGCATACATATTTTTGGTCGAGGAAACGATTTTCTTGTCATTTTACATTCAAGATCAACGGTAAATCTTTATTCCCTTCATTATTTAGTGATTGATCAGTCATTGTTAACAATAATAAAGTTTACATTTTACGAGACAGTCTGTACAAAATTTCGCTATTTTTGATTATTTTCTTGGAATAGCCAAAATTAAATGCACGTGGTAGTTGACTAAGTTCCCAGAACTGCAGATAGCTTATTTCATATTCTATTAAAATTCAAAAGCTGTTCTTTCTCTTCTAGCAGCGCAAACCTTTGGGCTGGAATAGACTGAGATCTCATCTAGCTTTATTCTTTCATTGTGAAGGCAAGGGTATATTTTTAGACCAGACTTTTTCATTCATTCTCCAGCATGACTGAGTAGGTCATTGATACGAGGAAGTTTTCGAGCAGTGAAATCACATTCAAATGTCTCTTTAAATTCCCTTTTAATAAAAATTTCCTCGAGGGTCGTTCTCCAGAATGTATGCGTAGTTGTCCCTTAAAATGGAAAAAGACTGCACAGTAGGAACATTTATGGGTCAAGGGTGAATTATTAGACTAGACTTTTTCATTCATTCTCCAGCATGACTGCGTAGGTTATTGATACGAAGAAGTTTTCGAGCAGTGAAATCACCTTCAAATGTCTCTTTAAATTCCCTTTTATTGAAAATTTCTTGGAGGGTCGTTCTCCAGAATGTATGCGTAGTTGTCCCTTAAAATGGAAAAAGACTGCACAGTAGGAACATTTATGGGTCAAGGGTGAATTATTAGACTAGACTTTTTCATTCATTCTCCAGCATGACTGCGTAGGTCATTGTACGAAGAAGTTTTCGAGCAGTGAAATCTCCTTTAAATGTCTTTTTAAATTGCCTTTTAATGAAAATTTCTTCGAGGATCGTTCTCCAGAATGTATGCGCAGTTGTCTCTTGAAATGGAAAAAGACTGCACACTAGGAACATTGAGAAGTTTTCGAGCAGTGAAATCTCCTTTAAATGTCTTTTTAAATTGCCTTTTAATGAAAATTTTTTCGAGCGTCGTTCTCCAGAATGTATGCGCAGTTGTCTCTTGAAATGGAAAAAGACTGCACAGTAGGAACATTTATGGGTCAAGGGTGAATTATTAGACTAGACTTTTTCATTCATTCTCCAGCATGACTGAGTAGGTCATTGATACGAAGAAGTTTTCGAGCAGTGAAATCTCCTTTAAATGTCTTTTTAAATTGCCTTTTAATGAAAATTTCTTCGAGCGTCGTTCTCCAGAATGTATGCGCAGTTGTCTCTTGAAATGGAAAAAGACTGCACAGTAGGAACATTTATGGGTCACCTCTGACCGAAAATATTTTGGGCAGGGCTCATGGAATTCAGGACTACCTGAATGCCAGCAATTTTTTGGGCTTCTGACGCTCCTACTATCTCGGCCTGTCGTATCCAAAACGCCACTCTTCCGACAAATGGCAAGTCGGCAAGTCATGTACCTGGTGTACTTGCGCACCATATTCTCCCCTTAAGTCGTGGCTTAATATTTTGGACACGTTTTCTGGGAGAGTTATATCCATTTCTGGGTGGAGTTTACGCTCCACTTCGTAAGGTCACCACTTGGCAACTAAAATTGGGAATATGACGACCGGCGACACATTATCGAAATGTTTACGAAAATTGGGAGGGCTACTGCAGAATTTACCGCAGTGGCACCAAACGCCAATGTTTTTGCCTGCGATCGACCTTGACACTGTTGCCAACGCAAAGTGGTCCTCCCCGTTAACCGTCTTCCTGAATGACCGGGCGCCATCGGCATCTACTGCCAACATAAGTGCAAGATCAGCATCAGGACCTCCTGCTTCTTTAACTTTCATAAAGACCTTTGAAAATAATTTTGAACCTGACCGGATAATACACAAAAAAGTAGCATACAACCGTTTTTCTATGAGTTTTCCCTTCCAAAATAATTTTGTGAAATCTGGCAGGGCACCATCCGAAGATGGTGCACTGAGCGACTGGAAGGCCGCTGTGGCTGGGTAGAAAGCCTTCTCGGATGATGTTGGGGTACACATCCGCTCCCAAAATCATGGATATCGTGGACGGTCGATGGAAGTGCTCGTCTGCGAGCTTGATATGATCAAACTTCGCCTTCACACCCTCTCCCAGGGCGCGCAGTGGAGTGCGAATCTGTAGTCCTTGCTCCATCTTGAGCAGGACTTCAAAGCTTGCTGTTGGAGGCCGTGCAAACTTTCTCCTCTCCCAAGTTGGTGGAACGTAGTTTTAATGCCGATGCGAAAGAGGCATTGATCGTGCTCATCGAGGTGCATGGATCGATTAAAGTACCGACCTCGAACGTCTTCTCTCCGTTGTCGACCAGAACCAGTGCGGTGGGAAGGAGATTTGCGCTTTTATGCTGCAGCAACGCAGGCAGAGTGGGATGGCTCCTCACACGTGGCGATGGCGAGGAAGACCGCGCCTGCGAAGAGGACACAGAGCACGCCAGAGGCTGAGGAGAGCGTGAAGCGGACGTCCGACGCTGAGGAGAAGAGGAACGTGCCCGCTCTCTAAAATGTAGCAGCGTATGATGCCGCCCGTTGCACACTCTGCATCTGTCTCCGCTTCGGCAGGACTGACCGGAGTGCTGGTGCGCAAGGCAGTTGGCGCAGTACTTGTTGTGTTCTGCACTTAAACGCAGAAAGCGGCCACACTTTCGCAGCAGATGGATCCCTCGGCAGCGGAAGGACTTCGCTCCTCGAGTACGTCTGCTCTCCTCTATTTGCGCATTTGATCTGCGTGGCCCCATTTTATCTTAAGTAAGAAAGTATAAGGTACTGGAAGGAAAAACAGAAACGTACGATAAGTATTTGCTTTAAAAAATATTCTTAAAATTGTACAGGCTGCTTGACTCGAAGCAAAGTCGGAAGCTGTTATCGTGTGCTTCGAATGGAAGTTTCTATTGGGGATTAGGAATGGAAGGCTCGATAGGCAATAGTAATAGTTTGACTATTAAGGATTCCGTGCGATGTCTGGACATCGACCACACGGACCTTCCCGTCGGCTCCTGGATATACTGACAGGAATCTTCCGAGACGCCATTCGGTTGAAGGGAGATTTTCTTCTTTCACAATCACCATGTCTCCTACTTGGAGATCTTGGCTAGGAAACTGCCACTTGGTGCGTTTGTGTAGCTCTTTTAAATATTCCTCTTTCCAGCGCATTCAGAATTGCTGGTTTATAGCCTTGAGTCGCTGCCACCGGTTTATTATAGGCATAGCAGGCTCTTTAATTTCAATTAGGAAATGTCCAGGATTGACCGCTAGAAGATCAGTAGGATCTTCGGACATGGGTGAAATAGGTCTGGAGTTTAGGCACGCTTCGATCTTACTTAACAGAGTGGCAAGCTCTTCGAAAGTGTATTTAGTGGAGGACGTGGATTTATAAAATAACGTTTTGAAGCTTTTGACCCCCGCTTCCCAAAGGCCACCCATATGAGGGGCGCCTGGCGGGTAAAAATGCCACGTCATATTGTGATGGCTGTATTTGGATATCACGAGGGACTTAGTTACCTCTAAGAAATCCCTCATGAGCGCCTTTGAGGCTCCCACGAAGTTTCTGCCATTATCGGAATGCATTTGTTTTGGGACAGTGTGACCAGACGATTTTTGAAATTGTTTTATAATTTTATAAATTAACCAAAATTTTATTTGCAAAACCGAAAATCATGTTTTGGTGGGAGTGTCGAGATCTAGTTTCGGATTTGTTTTTATTTAAAGGGCGGTATCCACGGGTCGCGAAAAATTTCTCGTGGAAAATTCGATATTCCGCAGATTCTTAACAGAGTCTGCTAAGCCGCTGCTATAAACACGATAACACAATTTTTTCCTTCGATAAACGTTTCAAAGTAACCGTGCGCTGCTCTGGCGCTGTTAAATATGCTCGACAATTTTGCGGAGCCCATCTAATTACATAGCTCAGGAAATCCGTTCACGAAAACTCTCAGAGCGCATTGTCAGAGCGAGTACGGAGCAACCAACAATTCG
This sequence comes from Lordiphosa magnipectinata, assembly GCA_037044535.1. NCBI lineage: Eukaryota > Metazoa > Arthropoda > Insecta > Diptera > Drosophilidae > Lordiphosa > Lordiphosa magnipectinata. The sequence continues at coordinate 6,996 of JBAMBO010002517.1, read as the reverse complement.
CTATGACAATTTGCGTGGACCTGCCAACTCGTTTTTTTGAAAACTGCTGATAAATTGTCGAAGGGGGTCTGCAAATTATGAAACTTGTTTGAGAATTGTCAGATTTCGTGACCGGAATTAAAAAAATGGATGCAAAAACAACAAAAAAATCCATACAACAGTCATTTGGACAACTTTACGGAGGACGAACAAGCGGCGTTAATCAAAGCGGTCGAGTCTCAATCCATTTTATGGGATTTGACTAACAAAAAGCATTTCGATACCCGCAGCTGCATCACTTGTGGCGGAGAATCCTTCTCTGTATGCTTCTCCCGGCATGCCATTTGCCCAATGTATGCACACCACCCGAGTCTAAACCTTCGCAGTCTCCACAGCCCACGGAACGGCCCTACAGCTAATGGCCAAGCAGCCCTAAGCTGAAGTCTTCACAGCCCATTATAGTAGTGGCTCCTTCGGCTTACTGTGGTAGCTTCCGTTGCTACTGTTTGTGGCCACCTTTAAATCCGTATTCACCTAGTTTATCCTCCTCTAATACGCCCGGCGAATATGATCCGCCTCCAGTCTATGAAGCTGGTTGTGGCTATGAATATTGCCTCTGATTTAATATGCGGCCCAGCAATTTGAATCTCCAGATGCGTTTTGTGTTGTCGTTATAGCAGTATGTCTAAGTGGCTAAGTTCTGCTCCCGCAGTCCAAAATAAAGGGCTTCTACCGCCCCACACAAAATGCTTCCATGAAATAGACCATGGCATTAGCTTTGACAACTGAATTTCCCCTAGTGACTTCCATTTTCAATTTTATACACTCTTTTATTTTATTTGAATTAGGCCCAATTTCTCAATGTCCGGTTAGTCAAACTGTCTTTGACAAGAACCGAGCGGCAAAGTTAACCGCTGCCTCATGATGGGGTCAAATTTTACCCTGCCGGCAAGTTGCGATAAAATTATCGATATTTTTATCGATCGACAAACAGCTGTGCCCAAAATTTGTATTGTTTACTTTGTCAATTGCCAAAACAAAATGTTTATAAATAAACAAATTTGGAAAATAATGGAAATAGAAGATTCAGGCGGTAAGACAAGAAGACACAGGCGCGGCGATGTGGAACTTTCTGTTCAGCAGAATAGCAACCGCTGCATTCATGGCAAATGTTTTGAGCGCCACGCCGGCATAAAGCAAAGCAGGCAAACTCACTGTCCGCCGTCTGCAAAATCGAAGGACCCACCTGGTCAATGGCACCACCAATTGCCTCATGCGATGTGGTATACCGATAGTGATCCAACCGCTGATACGTGTGCTCCATAATAGGTCAATGCCAGGAACGGTATTACCACAATGACCAACATGGTGATGGTTATACCCACATAGCCCAAGACGGAGCAACCAATAAATAAAGCGAGAGTGTACAGGGAGACCATTTATTATTTTACTGATCTGGATGATGCCAACGATTCAGGTTAACAACCTCAGCATGTCAAATAAATCTTGCTAGGATTAGAGCAAATATCTTCGCTAAGTAATAGGTAAAACCCTAACTTCAGTTGTGATTTAATTTATTATGATTTGGATTGTTAACAGGAATCGTGGATTGTTGTCAGAGAGCAAACTTATGGTGGCGCTGCGCTCTTATGCAAGTGGCTTCTTCCTTATCATTGCGGGCGACTTCTGTTGAGTCAGACTTCATTCGGCAAACCGTGCTATCCGTGCCATCACAAACAGGCACTGACTGATTTGTGCTAAAATTTAAGAAGCCAATCAAATATTTGTAAAGCTTACATATCAAATAAAAACGTACCATAATTTTCCACCACATTTTCCAATCCTGTGGCTGAGCTTGGGATCGTGCCACGAATTTTTTGGAAATAGACAAGACTCCAGCGGGGCTGGGAAAGCCGCCACAGTTCCAGAAGTCTCCCGCTTCTTAATTGCGAATTATTTTCGCGATCGTTTTTTTAAATTCTCGTACATATCCAGTAAGTCTTTCCACGGGCGATGAACTCCGGCATGTCGGCAAACTGATCTCCAAGCCGAGGCCTTCTGCTTCCAGGTCTCCGCAGCCGCAGAAAAGTTCTTCGCTCTTGATCTTTTCGGTGTTTCACAGTGATCCATCATCGCATGGAATTTCATATAACTATTTTGCCAAATAACAACCAGCGACAACAATAGCAATAAAAAATGCCAAAACAAACAGCTGTTTCGTCGACAGTGTCAGGTCACACTTTTGCAGCGATAGCAATTAATCGCTATCGGGTGAACCTGCCGGTAAGTCTCGTTGAGAAAACCAAAAGACTTAACCTCTGGTAATTCCGGCCGGCAAATTTGACCGGCCGGTACCTAACCGCAACTTTTGAGAAATTGGGCCTTAGCCCGCTAATTTTTTATACACACAACAGCTGATTTCTATCTGTTGCCTGGTCACACTACAATGTCTGAGCGGCGGATAACGGTGATTAGTGTCTGTCATAGAAAGCGACAACTATTATCTTCAGCAATCAAAAGCATAGTGTCGCCATCTAGAAGTAATTTGCTAGCAGTTCGTGTATAAGACATAGTATAAGAAGATTATACGAATATAAGACACAACCGAGCAACTGTTGTGTCAAAATAGAGATCGGACTAAATTGATTAAGTTAATCATTATTAATTACAAAAGGCAAAAAATTTAGACTTTTTCCTGTATATTGAAGGGTTGGTGGTGATTCTAGATGATTTTCGTGTGCTGAACACGAGTCTGGTTTCAGAAATAATCCATCACGTCCAGATTTTGAGTAAATGGAGTTTAAAGATACATAAAATGCCTTATTTGAATCTTTTTAGACGCGTTTTGTGGAGAACCTATACTTTTGTTTTGACTTTCTTTGATATTATCGGAAAGAACTACTCCTTAACTTCGAAATAAACTATCCCAAACAATTCTACGATTTTTTCCAATGAAGAATGTGGATTTGCGTATGAAAAGTGCTTTAGAATTTTTAGTAATTGTATCCGAGTTCACAAACACCCAATATATTGTGGCTGCCCCAAAGTATGCAGTGGGTTTTGTTGAAAATTACATCGAAATTCTGTACAAATTACTAGCCGGTTGTACTGTTTCTGCAAGGCATACTTTTGTGCAGTAAACAGTTTTGTTATTTTATAATTATCGAGACTATGTTTTCAAAATGGTATATCTTTGCTTAAAAAAATCGTACAATTCTTTGGGATACTTTATTTTAAAGTTGAGAATAAGTAATTTACAATAATATATAAAAAAAGTCAAGTTCCCCACAAAACGTCTGAAAAGTGTAAAAATAGGCACTTTTTGCAAATTTAAGCTCAAATTACTAAAAATCTCAACGTGATGGACCATATCTGAAACAGATTCGTGTTCAGCACACGAAAATCATATAGAATCACCACCAACCCTTCAATATACTGGACCTTGTTGCCTAGTGTTAATTTCAGCAACATACAAAATCAATTTCAAATTTGAATTGCGCGCCCCGTTTCCGTTAGCCAGCACTGCTGCTATAAATGCATTAGCGCGTTTGTAGGCAAACGCAAAAAAAAATGTCAAAAATTATCAAATGCGGTCTCACCAATCTCAAAGTGTACCAAACTGATTTTAATTTTCAATTTCCCCCAAATTTTCTATTGATTCAATTGAAATCAATCAATGCAATTGCAAACATCCGGAAGCGTTACGGCATAGGCAACGTGCCCGCATAAAGTGAGTATACGAAGATTGCAACATTTCGAGTAAAATGCAAGTGAAACGAACATCTGTTGCTCTGATTCTTAATGATCGTAGGCGACCCCACAAGGACGTCGGAAGAGACAGATTTAGGGCAACCAATTGACGTCAACATGATACATGTGGGTGACAACTCATGGAATCTAAGCATTTTCATCACGGATCTGTCGCTGGAGCGTACAATGCGCGTGCGTGGCGATCAGCATTTAGGTGGGATTATGCTGCAGCTGGTTGATCCTGAAAATCCAAAGGATTGGTCCGATCATGCTCTGTGGTGGCCGGCCAAGAATGTGTGGTTGACCAGGACGCGCGCTACACTCGATCAGTGTGGTGTACAGGCGGATAGTCTACTACATTTTACTCCCATGCATAAAATGTTAAGGCTACAGCTGCCAGATTTGCGATATTTGGATTGCCGTGTGGATTACTCGGTGAAAACGTTTCGTGCTGTGGTGAATCTGTGCAAGCAGCTGGACATACGCTATCCGGAGGAGCTGTCGTTGAGTAAGCCACTGGAGGCGGAGCACTTGAAGAAGAATTTTGCCCAGATGCCGCAGCAACGCCGCGTGGCCATAGCCGAAGCGGATGGAACTTTTTATATGCAGCCTGCGCCGGATACCAACTCATTTGTGCCCTTGGCACACACGGCCTTTCAGGATGGCGGCAGCAATGGCAGCTTGGACAAACCCTCCACACCGGGTCTGATCTTTTGTGCTCCTCTGACGCCGCATCAGCGACGATTGCCGCGTGCCTCCTCCTCTCCTTCGCCGGGTAACTGGAAGCCCAGTCCCATGGGCTATGCCACCTATGATTCAAACTCTTCAAGTTTGGGTGATTTTCAGGAGAATTTATCCAGCTCTCCGGCCACACCCACAGCGGAGGTAAGGGCACGCCTCCTAAAACCCAAAAGTCTAATAGAAAAGGCACGTCTCAATGTGGGTTGGTTGGACTCTTCGCTGTCGCTGATGGAGCAGGGTATACGCGAATATGATACGCTCTGTTTGCGCTTTAAATACTTCACCTTCTTCGATCTGAATCCCAAGTATGACCAAGTTCGTATCAATCAGCTGTACGAGCAGGCCAAATGGTCTATACTAAATGAGGAACTGGACTGCACCGAGGAGGAGACTCTCATGTTTGCCGCATTGCAGTTTCAGGTGAATCATCAGTTGGTGGACTCGGTGGTGGACTCGGGCATAGAGACGTCAAGTCAGGAGCATGACGACGATGATGATGATGAGATAGATGCGGCCCTGAAAGAGCTGCAAATCACACTGGAGGGTCCAAATGCGGCAGGAGATTTGGGAAATATAACACGCATACCCGAACTCTCGGATTACTTGCGCTACCTGAAGCCACAACGTTTCACACTGAGGGGCTATAAGCGCTATTATTTCACCTATCGTGACCTCCACTTGCATTTGTATAAAAATGCTGAAGAATCTCGTCGCGGGGCTCCCTCAATAAGCATCAATCTGAGAGGCTGCGAGGTTACACCCGATGTAAATCTGGCCCAAGGCAAATATGCCATACGTTTGGAAGTATCACCCGAGGGACGCAATGGTCCCAATAGCGAGATGTGGGTGAGATGCGAGAATGAACAACAATATGCCAAATGGATGGCTGCCTGTCGTCTTGCCGCCAAGGGACGCTCTTTGGCAGACAGCTCCTTTGACAGCGAAGTGGATGGCATCCTCTCTCTGCTGCAAATGCAGCGTCCCGTTCAGGGTATACATATCAACATTGATCCACGCTCTGTAGAGCCCCTCGATTATCTTTCAGCGAAAATGCTGCGCAAATTGAACTCCACGAAAGCGGTTCAGCGCATACTCGAAGCTCATGCAAATGTGCGAGAATTGAGCCTGCTGGATGCCAAATTGAAATATATTCAAGCCTGGCAATCTCTGCCCGATTTTGGTGTCTCACTGTTCGTCATCAAATTTGATGGCCATAAAAAGGAAGAGTTGCTCGGTGTGGCTCATAATCGCATCATGCGCATGGACTTGAATTCGGGAGATCATATCAAAACGTGGCGATACAACACCATGAAGGCCTGGAATGTCAATTGGGGCATCAAGTGTATGATGATTCAGTTTCATGATGAGAATGTGGTCTTCTCTTGCCAATCAGCCGATTGCAAGGTAGTGCACGAATTCATTGGCGGCTACATCTTCATGTCCATGCGCTCCAAGGATAACAATCAGACCTTGAATGAGGAACTCTTCCACAAATTGACCGGAGGCTGGTCTTAGGAGCTGCTTTGTTTGTTGTATTTTATATCTTTATTGTTGACCCGTGGACTTTTAACCAACTGCCAAGACTCACACCTACTTTTAACTCTTTTTCGTATTGATGTAAACTAATCTCGTTAATGGATTTACCAATATATATACTCTGTACCTTCGCAGGATTCCGTCATTTCCCCCACATTTTTGATAAAAAAGATCGTTTCTACGTTCTAAACATATTTAGTAATCAGCCTTGTTTGTTGATCTGCCTAAGAATTGGTATAGATGGGATGAACAATAGTCAAGTTATGAGCAAAAGCTTCAAAATTCATACTTATGCGTACACTTTTGCAGGTACAGAGTATTTTATAGTCGGGCTTGACCGACTTTCTCACTTGTTTTACCTTAATTAGGCAGCCAAAGGCCCTTTTGCCTTTACTTTTAACTTGTGGCCTTGTATAACTAACTTTTAAGTATAAATTACATGAAAAAAATTTATAAAATATTAAAAAAAAAACACACATTTTAACAAGCTAAAAATAAAGTTGTATTTAATTATCTTTGATGAATCAGTTTGTGGAAGATCTGTATAGTATATATATACTTTATTGATCAAAGATCTCTGGATCGTATTGCGTCGGTTAAGAATCGGGGGGTATTATTTGATCACAAGCTTTGCTTTAATGACCACATCTGTGTCATATCTAGACATCGAATTTTGCACATTTTGAACCGCATTTCCGATTAAAGTTCTGATTGCACACATCTTATTTTTATTGATCAATGATCTAGGTCTGCAAAAAACGATTTTGCATGCATCGCGAGCATTGGCAAATAGTGCATATGGGCATTTCCACAGAAAGGTCAACCAAAAACCGAAATTATCTATTCATTAAATGCAGCTAACTTGTCCTATGTATATCAATATAAGTTCCTGAATCAACATTTGTATGTTATTTATGATTACGCAAAAGGATACATACACACCTGATCACATTAATAGGTACACACCGGAATTTTTGAATTATAGATGGT
>JBAMBO010002514.1:0-31587 GCA_037044535.1 Lordiphosa magnipectinata | reverse complement strand
TTTGTAATGATTATGCCTTAAATTATCACTGCTAAATTAACTTCTGAGGCGTCGTACAGAGGGGAAGTTCTATTTCAACTACGTCTCAAAAATATCGAAATAGCTAAAAATAGCTAATCATAATTTAGCGTTTTGGAAAATTTAAAACCATTTCGACTTTCAAAATTGCTAGATTGCTAGCAACTAAAAATCTAAAATGGTACAGCTGATATGGACAGAGTTATGAAAGAATTTTGCATTTTTTGCTGACTGTCCAAATGTAATTTTTAATTGCAACTTTATTCATAAAATCCTAGGGGAATTTTGTTGGCGCCTGCGCAGCAAGTGGGTTGTCCTGGCGACCGAAAGTACCAAACAATTAGCCACAGGAGCAGACAGCCAATTTTATTCGAAAACTAAACAATAATGTCGAACCAGGATCTGGATGCAATTATTAAGGTCACTCAACAGACTTTGGGTAAATACATTAAGAAACCGCCGTTGACTGAGAAGCTGTTGAGAAAGCCCCCATTTCGCTTTCTTATGGACGTGTTCAACACGGTAAGTAAGGCCCATTTGCTTTCCATGCCCACTTCCAAAACATCCAAAGGTGACACTGCTCTGTCTAGTTTATCAAGCAAACGGGCTGTCTGGAGGGACTCTACACGCCTGAGGAGCAGCTCTTTGAGAATATAAGCGATCGGGAGGACAAGATACGGTTTCTTCAAAAGATGATTGATGTCATCAGTGAGTTACACACCTGAAAATCGTTTAAGATTTTTCTCTAAGTTTCCTTCCCACAGAACTCACAACCAAGAAAGAGCTTAAGATAAGAACCTCCAAGATAGTGGCCGGACATGAGCCAGAACTAACCAATGAGCTACTACAGGCCATGGCTAGCGTGGCTGAGCAGAAACTGGACTGGCAGGGTGCGGTACAACAGGTGGTGGGCAGCAAGCCGAAGGAGGCAAAAGCTATAGCAAAGAATAGTTCACCTAGTGGCAAAAAGGCTGAGGAGGAGGCTGCCAAGAAGCGGAAAGAAAAGCGTGTGTCACCGCAGGAGCAAAAGTTGCGCAAGGCCACGGAACTGGCCGCCAGAGCCTCTCCAACCGATAAGGAGAAGACAGTTCAGCGCAAGCCCAAAATTACCAAACAGAGCTCCAAGCAAAAGAGCCCTTCGCCTGTGAAGCCTACTGCGAAAACCAAGCAGCAGGCCTCGACTGAAAGCGAGTCCATGTCGTCAGCACCCGCAGCTGTTAGCAAGCAACCGTCTCCAGTCGCCTCGCCCAAAGTTCAACGGGAGCCGGTAAAATCTGAACCTACCAAGGATCTGCCCAAGGAGGCGGAGTCCCTGTCGCCGCCACCTGCACCTGCAGAGCCAGAAAGTCGCAAATCTTCGAGCAAAAGTCGCCGCTCTAGTGCCAGTCAGAAAGCAGAAGCCGATCCCTCCGCGGACTCCAACAATAACCAACACATCAGTGAGGTCAAGCGTGAAAATACTTTCACCCGTGAGAACTCGAAGGATTCACAGTCAACACGTCCGCGCACCTCTTTGCGTCCGCCCAGTGCCCGGCCAGCATCGGCACGTCCTGGTGCACCACGACGGCGCAATGTGGAGATTGTTCTACAGCCCAATGATCAAATCAAAATGTCTGGCATAAATGTGAAGCTTGAGACTTTTGGAGATTTGGATGATGATGGTGAGAATCTGGTGATTATAGAAGATGCTCATGCTCATGACATTGAAACGGGTGGTGTCAGCGAAACCCAAATGGAGAATCAATTGTTGGATGCCCAGGGTCGTTTGGTTCAACAGATATTAGAAACTCAAAAGGAGCTGGCGCCCGGAGCTAGTGCAGAAACCGAACAGGAGCCCCATCAAACGTTAAACAATCAAAATCAAGGAGCCCGCCAGAGTTCCGCTCGGCAGGTCAACGATCTACGCGATGTCATACAGAGTCTGACCAAATCGGTGAACCCTTTGGGTAAACTAATGGATTTCATACCGGAAGATATTGATGCCATGCAACTGGAGTTAACCATGTGGCGGGATACCTACACACAGTCGGCCATGGAACTTAAGCGAGAGCGAAATCTAACCGCCTCGGCCACAGAGCCCATGAAGCAGCAGCTGCTGCAGATTGAGGCAAATGTAGGCGAGTATCAGGAATTGATTGATGAGAGTCGTCATAAGATACTGCAGAACCAGGAGCGTATACTGAAAATGCTGATGGAACAGTAGACAATTGGGATTGTGTTGAATGTTTAATAGATTTATATAAAATAATATCGTTGGATATACAAACATACAGATCTATCCCCAGATGGATGCAAATATAAATTTATAAATATTATCATCAAAATTGTAAAAAGTAGTTCTTTGTCTTGTAAATAGAGTTTTGTAAATTATTGGGTACAAGTGAAGTACCGTATCAACAGGTGGAACTTTGTTTCTCTAAGGCCACTTAGTGTTCAAACCGCAACCAAAATGCTTAAAGAAACTACATTGCATACAAAAGGGCATGCCCCCATCCCCATAACAGTTAAGCCTTGGCTGCGTCTTCCTCCTCCTTATCAGCCAACTCATCAGACTCATCTGCCTCTTCGTCGTCTTCTATATCATTGACATCATCTTTGTCATTGCTGCCCTCATCCTGGTCCTCATCGCCCAAGACGTATTCAATCACGTCATCAATGGGAAAATTATTGAGCAATGCCTTGATGGAATCATTGTGTATGACCACCGTGAACAATAGCTTGCAATATTCACGCATGCGGCTGCCATAGTCCAGTTCGGCGTAGTTCTCCCCACCCTTGTTCAGATCATGACCGCAATTCTCAATCACTTTGCACAGCACCGTCTCCTCGGAAGTGTTCGGCCAGCCGTATTTCTTTAAAATGGGTGGATCCACCAGCATATCAATCAGCTTGGCCACATTCGCCTTTAGCTTTATATCATCTTCGGTTAGCACTTCGCCATTGAATTCTTCGTCATCCAGGTTATCGGCAATGGCAGCTGCCAGACTGGCTGCCAACGATTTGCGCTGCTCTTTCTTAACGACTGGCGAAACTTTCTCTTTGGACTCTTTGGCCTTCTGAGGGCTGGGTGCTACCACCGGTTCGCTATCAATGGCCCCCTCCAATGGCAATATGGTGTAGGTTTCATTTTCCAGCATAATTGTCTGAGCGGTGGTGCCATCATCCTCATCCACCAGAAATTCACGCACCACCACACCATTACCATCGGTTTGGCTGGAAATCAATGAGCCAGCCGAGGTGTTCAGGGCCACATCATCAACATCTGTCTCAATTATGGGTTTCAGCACCTTCTTGCTACGCTTTGAGGGTGGCTCTACTCCGAAAATGTCATCTGGATCACACTCATGGACACTGCGTATATGTTTGCGCAAGGTGTCAGTGCTGTCGAAATTTTTGTCACAAATGGCGCAATCTGTGCGTCCAATAATTTTCATGCTTGAGCGCTTGACGGTTACCGGTTTGGCTGAAAGAGTTGTAGAAAGTTAGAAAATGAGTTGTTTAATGAGAGATTAGCTTACGCGTATGATCGCCAGCGTCCATATGCTCCTTGATTTGAGCTGCAGTACGAAAGCTACGCTTGCACTGTGCGCAGGTAAAGCTGGGACGCTTTTGCTTGGAGTGATCCTTGACGTGACGCTCGAGTCTGGGAAAAGGATTTAATTATAATTCTGTTTTTCAACGCCTTCAAGGATGTATCAGTTGTAATTTGAAATGCTAAACTCGAAAATGGACTTAAAAAATTATGTTATGGAAACGTTTTTTAAGTTTGAATTAGGTTCACTTTCATTTTAAACCATATTTCAATTCAAAACTATTGTGATCAAAAGAATTTTATTATCCCTATACCACTAAACCTAAACTGGAATATGGTTCATGTAGAGAGCACACTTGAGGTGCTCAGATGAGGTGTTCCAGAGTTTCTACGACTCCAGGTTCCATGCATTTCCTGCAGGTATCCACTGTCGCTATGCCTAGCTTACAGGGACCCGTTAATATGCCTATAAGCAGTCTACAGTCTTTTCTCTGGAGCTGTAGCAGATAGTTCGTATCCTTTTATCTCTTGTCTTGCACATAATTTTGAAGATTCTGCATCCGGTTGATTTTTTTTCACTTTTCTTCTTTTTCTGTTATCTCTTCCATCTTGCTGTTTAGCATCTGTAAGGAAATAGGTATGTTTAATGTTGCTTCTTGGCTTAGTGCGACTCCAGCTTCTCATTTCTATCGAATTCCCGATGGAGAATTCAGTAGATTTGAATTTCTCTAGAGGAGCTGTGGAAATGTGGTGCTTCCCTGCTTGCCATCATATTTTTGAAGTTGGCCTGCATTGGCTTGATTACCGCTTGGCTGTTTACTTATATATTTAGTTGCTTAGTTGCTTTCTGCTGCTTTCTTTATTTCGAAGTCTTCCTGAAATATGGCGCAGTGGTTTGGCAGTTTGTAGAAGAGCTTTATATCCAGTTCTTCGCAGTATATGGCAGCTCCAGCTGCTAGGTCCATCTTTGAGTAAAAGTAAAATTGGCTCAAACAGCACCTCCAGGAGGGCCAGGGCCAAGCTTCTCTCAATCTCTTGGCGTGTGTGCTTATAATTTTTCGCACAAGAGAAAGGGGACCTACAGTTTAACGCCGAATCCGAACGGCAATAGTTAGAGAATTTTTGTCCATCTTTGAGCCGTATGTAAAAAGGTTTGTTGCTTCTTAGGAGAGTCCTGTACGCGAGCCTTCTGGTACCAGTAGTGCTGATTTGCCTGTAGAGTTGATTTTTGGTGTTAAGTAGTCCGTGCTACTGTTGATCTCTCAAACAACCAACTCTCTAGTCGTTGCGCAGTTTCTTGTGATGGGCTTAATCGCTAGGATGTATTCGAATGCTTTGGTTGAAGTGGACCTCAGCGCCATCGTTATACAGACCAATATATAAAGCCAGTGCATTAGACTTGGTGATAGAACCCAAGTGATGCTAAGCACATTTTGGGATTAGAGCGCATTGTTTTCTTTTATATCCTTTCCTGCACATTAAATCTCCATGACAGTTTACTATTAATTACTACTACAGGGTGTCTTGTGCTGCAATTACAATAATTTGTATCAAAATATCTCATTCGAACTACCTATTCATTTTATGGCGTCACGTATAGTTCAATTCCTGTCTACCTCCTAAACTATTTAGATTATACTGTGACTTTGTGAATCTCGCTTTTAGTTGGGGCATAATCCTCAGTCTGTTTGCTAACGCTGTATTCCCTTTACTACTATACGACTTTGTCTACTTCATCGATATCTCTCCTAGGTTGGAATTATTATTAGGCAATACTAAACGAGTTCTTTTCTCTGTTCATTTTTGATTTTTGTTTATTAATTTTCCCTTGGTTACTTACTGCTTTTCGGTCTTGAACTTCTCATCGCACAAATCGCAGGAATAGGGACGCACATGGACCTTGGAATGGGTGCGCAGCTGGGTGGCCTGAATGAAGCTTTTGCCGCATTCGAGACACTTATGCGGACGTTCACCAGTGTGGCGTTTCATGTGACGATTGAGCACTTCTTTGACGGCAAAGGATTGATTACACTGCCAGACAAAATAATTAGCAATGTTTTTGAAGCTAAATTAATCCAAGATACTTACCACAGTGCAACTGTAGGGTTTCTCGCCAGTGTGATATCGTCGATGCTTTTTAAGGGCCACCAAAGCGGAGAACTTTTTGTCGCACAGATCGCAATCGAAGGGCTTTTCACCTGTGTGCGTCCGTATGTGGATGCTGCAATAAATAGAAAAAAATGAAGATTAGTTGAAAGCTCAACGCTTCTGTCCCCTTTTCCACACTTACTTAAGCGTGGATAAGCTGTAAAAGCAATTCTTGCACACATGACACATGTACTCCGGCTTCTTCACTATATGGGTGCCCAGATGCTGCTTCAGATGCGAACGCAAATTGTCCAAGCGATAAAAGACACGGTCGCAGACCTTGCAGCTCATGGTATCGTTCTCATTGGCCGAGCATGAGGAGTACTTCTGATGCCGCTTCAAGTGATAGGAGCGCGTAAAATCCTTGCCACAGATCTTACAGGCATAGGGTTTGCCCCGAGACTTGTGCTGCTCCTCATGGAGCTTCAACAGGGCCTCACTGCGCAAATTGGCATTGCAAATGGAGCAGGGGTAATCATTGAACTCAGAGTGGGTGATGAAAATGTGACGTTCATAGCTGGTCTGAGTCTTGAAGGACTTGGGGCAATCGGGACAATTGATATGGCCCAGCTGTAGCAAGTAAACGGAACAAAACATTGGAAATGTGGGACCCAGTTTCATGGCGGTTGTAAACTTACATGGAAGGTATCATAACTCTCGCTGCAGCAGAAGCAAATGTCCTTCTTTTCCATCACAACCGCATCATTCTCGATCTTCTCCAGATTCTTCAACATGTCCGCCTTGCGCAGGTGATAGCCACTGTCATAGCGACAGAATTCCAAATGCTTTTTTAAACTCTTGACACGTCGGAATGTCTTGTAGCATTTTCCACAAATATGCTCCACAATCTCCTTCATGGTATTGGTAGTTTGGCCAGCTTTGTCCACTTCATCTTCCTCGTCGTCTTCCTCTTCGCCAGATACCACTATTTCTTGACCATTGTCAGGGACAACCACAGCATGCTCAAGTTCATCATCATCGGCCAGGATGATGGCTATGGTATCATCATCATCATCATCGTCATTAGACGCTGCTATAACCACATTGGTTGTGGTGATGGCTTCCGCTTTGCTGTTCTCATTTTTCACCGCGTGCAGCACATAGTGATCCATTGATTGCTGTTTCTTGGTGGAAAAGGTCCTAATCTTGGTTGTCTCTACGGGCACGGTGGCTGGTGTTATACGCTTCTCATTTAATATTTTAACGCGGGTGTCCCCTTTGGGGGGCGTGGCGACGGGAGCATCGTTGAGTATTTTGTTGCGCTTCTCCTTCTCTGGCGACGATCCTCCGGGCGTGACCGAATCGTTAATTACTTTCAAGCGCTTGGCAGGTGATTTTTTTTTCTTTTCCGGTAGGAGTTTCTCAACATCCACAATCTTAAGCGCAGGGGCTCTGCTTCCAGTATCGCTCTCACCCACCTTGTCTGTCTTTTTCTCCTCCATGGAGGCGCTCATGATGTTGGTAGATTACTAAAATCAAATTTGAACAAGGACCCCAGTTTAGTGAAACTCGTTGCTAGCCTACTTTTAGGCACGTGATTAATAATAAAAATTTCACTTTGCCAGCGTCAGCAACAACGCCTAGAAGCAGCAATGGCGGCGCTTGCCCTCGATCACTTTGCCAGAGCGAGCGAGAGCACACTATGCGCTAAGCGAAAAAAAATAAACGCAACAAGTTTCGCTCACTCTTACTGACGCGCAGGTATCACCAAGAAAAAAATTAGAAATATAATTTAGGGTTGAATATCGTTCTAAATTGATATTCAAAATCGTTGCATACTTTTCAATATGAAAATTTTATGTTTTTTCTGCTGCCGGCAGGCCAACAACAACAAATACTCATTCAAAAACAAAACACACTTTGACTCTTCGCGACTCCTGCTCTCTCCTCTGAATAGTGGCCAATGTAAATGTGTGATTTTAGTGTTAAAAAAACGTAATTGCCATCACAAGTTATCAAACTCGCTTAAATTTGGAAATTTGCTATTATTTGTCAGCTTCACAATCGAATTTATTAAAATTTCTACCTAATTTTATGCTTTAAAATTCCAGCACGACAAGCGTAGTGAATTTTTTTACTATCGCTGCGCTAGCGATGAAAGTTAATCGATTTATAATGCACGGCTTACACTACGGTATATCGATAAGTTTCGATAAACACCCACAGTGAAAAGCAAACAGTGATCACGATGACACAGTGGTCAGAAAGCCCGAAAATGCGGCTTAAAGTCAAAATTTTGAGATTTGTCACAAATTTAGCAAAGATAATGCTTAGACCAAATCCTAATATCAGAAAATTTTTTGGACCGATCGAAATACATCCACCTCTACCTCCCATAATAGCCCATTTTTAGTACTTTCACTTCTGTAAGCTTAAGAGCTGTAATATAGCGAATTTCTATTCTATAGCTATATATTCCGATTTTAAGAGATTCTTTTTATATATATTATTGATAAAATTGGTTCAATATAGCTATTTGAAAATAATGTCTTGAGAACATTTGTTAAATGGAGAATTAAGTAGACTTTTATAATAAACTTTAAAGAAAAATCGCATAGAATAAAATAGCTAATCCAATGGTGGTCAAAGTATAAATCTCTAAAACCATTGAATATAATATATTAGACTCTTCTAGTCGCTATCAGAATTTGCGTAGTTATTTAAAATCAGATGGTCCATTCACGACTTCACATTTTGGAGGTCCCCGAGGAAAACTAAGTATGAGGAAGTGCTATAAGCGACCTGCTCTACAGCGTACGCTATGTCAATACGCAGGTATTACAATTTTTTAAATTTTGTAGCACTGTGCTATTAAAAATGGCAGAGTTTATATCCTATATCACACTTGCCGATATTGATGACCGATATTGATGACCAAGAACGAGACTAGGCTTGCGAAAACGGGACAAAGAGATAAATTAAGTGGAAGTTGGATTGTTCAACAAGTCGCGTCACAAGAAGCGTTTACCAGCACAGAATGCCATGCTAGCGACCAATATTAATTTCGACAGGAACAATATAGGACGCCAATATCGGCAAGTGTCATATAGTCATAAAAGCGCTTACAAACAAAAAAGTTTTTCCCACTAAGACTTATTTTTCGACCGATGGTTCCTAGGGCAGCTATAAGATATAGTCGTCCGACCCGGTCGGCAACGACATATTAGCAGCGTGCAGTAAAAAGAAGACTGTGCACAATTTCAGCTCGATAGCTTTAAAACTGAGAGACTAGCTTCCATAGAAACAGACGGACGGACAAAGCTCAATAGACGCAGCCTCGTCGCCCTGATCAAGCTTATATATAAAAAAAATTCTACTATAACAAAAATTATTTATATATTAATTTTGATTTGTGGTATAGTTATCTATAAAACAAAATTATTATTATTAAATAAAATAATAGCATAATTTTGGAAGAACTTATTAATAAATCTCCGCTAAATCAGCCGTTTCTCCCAATGTGCAATGTCACAAGTCGCCGATGTTTGTGATCACTGTGCATTCGGGCGCGGAGGTTGCCAGATCAATGAACCGGATTGATCTGGCAACATCAGCATGTTTTGCCAGTGTTGATAAACGTCAGTTCCGTTTTACTTAGCAATCTGCTTGGTTCTGTCTCTGGCTTGAAATAGGTAACAATTTACTTTAATTTACACAAAAACAATCGCTCACCTATGCAAATTATGCCTATTACTTAATAAAGAACTATTACTACTACTACAATGGCCACCTCGTTTGATGCCTCACACACGGAAGGGCCCGGCTTTGTGGGCATACGCTTCTGCCAGGAATGCAACAACATGCTGTACCCCAAGGAGGATAAGGAAAACAAAATATTGCTCTATGCCTGTCGCAATTGTGACTACAAACAGGAGGCGGACTCGAATTGCATTTATGTGAACAAGATTATGCACGAAATTGATGAGCTAACCCATATAGTGCCCGATGTGATATCGGATCCCACCTTGCCGCGTACAGAGGATCATGCGTGCCCCAAGTGCACGCATCGTGAAGCGGTCTTCTTCCAGGCCCAGACCAGACGCGCCGAGGAGGAGATGAGACTGTATTATGTGTGCACAAATCAAAATTGTACACATCGCTGGACGGAGTAAAGCAACATAAATGTAATTATTTGTAATAAAATCGTGTCGTGCGCACAATTTAGGTGTAAGATGCATTGTCGTATAGTTTGCCGGCTAACAATAGTCATTGACGTGCCAACGGCAGCCGCAATAAGTTCCCGAACACCAACGTTCAATACTTGATTGCTGTTAATTGATATTGGATGTCGAGAACTTGCTCCGCGCCAGCTTGCTCATGCAAATGACAAAATTTTTTGTTGTTTATTTTTATTTCGTATATACAAAACCTAAAAGAAGCGAAATTATTGAACAAGTTTCTTGTGCGTAGCAAGCTCTGGGGTCCCGTCCAGATGATAGCCAAGCTTTAGTTTGTGTTTAGAACTTGAAGTGACCAGCACAGAAATGTGCTTAGAATAAACGTCTATAAAAACCAGCATAAAACACACGCTTTAAACGAGTTAATCATGGCCAAGCAAAGGTCATCACAGGATCCAGCTGCGGCTGCCCAGGAGGAGGAGGAGCAGTCTCGTTTGAACTATTTCCAAAAGCTTTGGCGATATCGCAAATATTTGGTCATCGAACCATTTTTCTTCTTTTACTTCATGGCCTCCGTGTTTAATGCCGTGGCCATGCAGAATTTCCCGTTGGACAAGGCCTGTCGAGTGAATTTAGGATACAACAAGATCGTCTGCAGCACCATGCTGGATAAGTCTGAATTGGGCATTGAATGTGATGATTTTAATTTCGAGAATACCACTCAAGGTGCTGCAGCCGATCAGGCATTGATGGACATCTACTCGCCGGGATTCAATTACACCGTCTGCAAGGCTGAGCTGGAAGCCCAAATCCTGGCTGCTGATGTTTCGGGCAAGCGAGCTCCCATTGGTAAGACGAGTTATCAATTTCAGGTTTCTTTGTTTAAAAATAAACGCGAATTATTTAAATTTTAAGTTAGCATTTGGCATTTTTGATAGGTTAAGGAATGTCGTGGTATTTACCAGTTAATACTTCCAAAACATCTAATTACAGACTTTTAATTGTTTCTCGTTTTGTATTCTCCCTCTGACTCCAGCTCGCGCTACTAAATTCTTGATCATTATATCATAGGTGTGATTAATTAAGCGACAAGTTTGTTCATAAGACCGGTTTCTTACATTGATCATTTTTGGGGTAATTTACGGTTTAGGTTTAGTGGCGTCTCCAAGGCAATTTCATCTCTGATGTGTACAATTTCTAGCATATTTTCATTTCCACCTAGCGAAAAAAATTCCGGTTTTCTAATAATATTTGCTGTTCTCGATTATAAACAAACATCATTAAAATGCACGGAGGCATCGTCATTGATCAGCGTCTGTTGCTGTATTCAGTGCCGTTCCTAGCACTAACAGCGCCTGAAGTAAACAAAAATATGGGTACCATGTCTGGAAAACGGATACAACAACAACAATAATATTGAATTACTTTCTTTATGCAATTAGGTAGAGATCAACTTGAAACTTACTAAGAAAGTCTATGATTATTGTTTAAAATACTTACGGGGCGTAGCAAAACGCGCCGGGCAGCTAGATGGCTATAACCAAAATGTCTACTGCCCAAAGGTGTGCCTTGCAAAAACAGTACAACAGGCTAGTAATTTATATAGAACTAACAGGTACCCGGCGTGCGTTGCTACGCCTCCTTTGTAATTTTACAAGGCTGCAAACCTCTAAAGCTCTGCAGAAGGTTCGGACCGGGGGTTCGATCCAGAGAACGACTTCGTTCGATTGCAAAACGCTCACACATTATTCAACACCCGAATAAACAGGCTTCGCACTCTATTCATCAAACTTGCATACTCAACATGTTCGCAACAGAGTTTTATTCGAACCAATTGTTGGCACTCTGATTATAATCATGTTCGACGTCATTCCAATCAGTTCGGCTGATTGTTCGTTTGGCTCAACGACGATTGTTTGGAGTGAGCGAAAATCACCTCGTATGAATAAACTCTTGCAAAGACGCATAGGCGCTGCTGGCAGATATGGAAAGAGAGAGAGAGAGAGAGCAATGCTCTGGCATTGCTCACGATGCGCTGGCCAGTCAATTCTGAATTTTATTCGATCGAACTCACAATGCGTTTGCTGGTATGCATCTGCTTTTATTCAATACTGAGCTTTGTTCGATGAGTAAATGTGAACATACACGTTGGATCACATAACTCTAGCTCAGCCGCTCGATGCGATTGCGTTGTGAGTTGAATATATTCAGCTCTGAGTTTTGTTGATTGATTATCAAGATCAAGAAACAAGTGATTTTTGCAGTTCTCTGGTTCGAACCCATTGTAAAGACCTAGGTTCGGTTCGCGGATCGGTTCCTGGAACTCCTGAGCCGAAGGTTTTGGTTCGAACCTTGGCTCGCTTGAACAAAAAATAATAGTTTGACTTTCGATTTAATTCTACGTTGATAATGAAATTTATTTCCTCTGTATTCATATACTAAATCATAATATTCAATACTTAAGTTATTGTCCAAATCCATTAGCTGACATTAACAATTTGTAGGAACTGCTTAGTTTAAGCTTTATATCTTCCAGAAGCTGATCATCTATACTAGCTCTTAAATCAGAAAGAACAAACTCTAAACCCTCTACGCAGTTGTGAAGTAACGAACGGTAAAGTAAAAATCTCATCCAACAAATTTTACGTCTTCTCTCCTGTCAAAATTTTTATATGAAAATTTTACATTACTTCTCGTTACTTCACAACTGCGTAGAGGGCTTATGTGTCGAAAATGCTCCTTCAAATGTTGCTGGAACAGCTAGTATAGTACACTCAGACAAAAAATAGAGAATTTCGCTCTTGAATCAAGAGCATTCGTTCTCAAAATTACGGTAAGAGTGAAAATTCTTGATCCAAGAGCGAAATTCTTGATTCAAGAGTGAATTTTTGATCCCGACATTCCTGATTCAAGAGTTTCAGCTCTTGATCCAAGTATGAATAATTATTGATTCAAGAGTTTCAGTACTTGATCCAAGAACGAATAATTCTCAAAATAAAAAAATTAAAAATAATATTTGGGGTGGGGGGTGGGAGAGACACGACCGACCCGACCTGACCGACGTGGTCCGCGCCGCGTCTCGTCCCCCTCCCCCGGTCCCACGCACCATTATCAACCACACCAACACCCCAACCACCACCACCCACCAAACTTTGTTTTAAACTGTGATTGATTTTGAGATAACCACAGAGATTTTTTTTTTTTTTAACTCTTCTGGGACTTGAACACGGTACCTCGAAAGACTAAAACACACACAGGCGACGGGCAGCTTAACGAGCTCAGCTAACTTCCTTAAGCTAGAAGACGCGACGAAATCACACTTATAAATAAACGCTTTCGTACGCATCGCACAACAACAAACTGCGCATGCGCTCTCAGTATCTGCGCTCTCATTCTCTCAACGACCAACTGCGCATGCGCCCTCACTCTCTGCGAGAGCGACTCCAACGCTACTCTCTCAAAGTTAAGTTGCCCTCACCCCCCTTGCCTATAAAAAACCAAATTGAGAACGTTTAGAACGAATTTATCTCGATTCCAAAAGCGAAATTCTTGAAAATTCAAGTGCGACTAATTTTTTTTTAAGATCATTCGTACTCAAATTATTCGTTCTAGTTTTTTCTTAGTGTACTGTTTCAGCATTACCCATGAAAATTATTATTCATATTCTAATAAAGCATCATGAAAGAACTATCTATATTTGGGAATCAACGATAAGTTTTATTCGAATTTAGGTTTAATTAAGTTACGCTCATTGACCCTCTACAAGGGAGACTACTTAGAGACCGGATTGATCCTTAGCGATGCCGGATCGATTTAGCTTTTAAGGATGAGGAGGTTTACGGGAACACACATGCTCTAAAGTGGTTACCAATTTTACAGCATGTGTGTTCCCGTAAACCTCTTCCAACTGTTCACAGACCTCTTAATATACCTTAATATACCATCAGACTATACTTCCACGAAAATTTCTAATTGATTTGTGTGAGCATCCCTTTTCCTCTACTTGACGTTATTCTCTATATTCTATACGATTTTTAGCTTTTGTAAGGAGCAACCGAATGTTTTCTAGGATTTCAATTTCAAAAGTTTTCAAAACAGTCACACATTACTAGACATCGGATTTTACATATTTGCATATTTTGAACCGCATGTCCGATTTAAGTTCTGATTGCACACATCTTATTTTTATTGAAAAACGATCTAGGTCCGCTAAAAACCATTTTGCATAAATTACATATTTGCATAAAAAAATATGCAAAATATGTAAAAAACCTATTTTTTTATGAAATGACATATTTCAAATACATTATAATCCTAATAGGCCAGGGTTAATATGTTCTTTTTGTGATTCTGTGCTCACCATTTTCTGATTTTTTTGCAAATCCACTTTGAAATTCAACTTCATCAATTCAACTTTTAATTAATTAAAATTCCGAAAATAAGCGATAAAAAAACATGTTTGATTTAAAAATGGCTAAAAGAATTGGAATCAAACTGGTTTTAAATACAAGAAGACAACGTTGTCTGTCTGGGATATAACTCTCTATTTTCTCTGTAACTGGTATCCATACATAAATGAAACCAACAACAGTCGCAAAGGGATAAGAGTTACGCTCTCAAATGTTCTCACGACATTTCTGTTATTGTTGTTTCTGCATGGGTTTTTTGTTCTACACGCATACCTTATTTAAGTGAATGTGTGTCGTTTACTCTCTCGCGCTCTAAGCAAAAGCGCCTAGTTCAAAATGTTGGCTTAGCGCCATACCTGAGATAGTTGTATGTTGGGTGTGATTGTGCATGCTGCAGGTGGGTTGTGTGTTTGCGGGTGTGTGGAGTGGGATGGAGAAGAGGTGTGGCGGTGAAGAGGGTGTGAGGAGGGGGTGAAGAGTGGACGAAGAGAGTGAAGAGGGGGGAACAGTGGGCTTAGAGTGAGGAACAGTGGAAGAGGGGGGAAGAGTGGAGGGTGCGTGGGAAGAGGGGGTGGCGAAAAAGAGGGAAACCAAATTTGAATTGAATATTAATTGAAAAATGGCTGCCATGAGGTCAAGTTGCCTCAACAAGGTGTGGAAGTTTTATAAAAAAATATTGTCGCTTTAAATTTCGGAATTTCTGTGAAATGCACAATCCTCATATATTTACCAGAAATGGCCGCGGGACGGAAATATCCCTAGACCCAAAGTTCACAATGTAGTTGTGCGGGAGAGGTATATTCTCAGCATCCACATGACAGGAAGGGATTAATATATTATTCTGGAGTTTCCGAGCGCCTATAAAATTTGCTCGCGATTTTTTTGAACATTTGTTAAACATCTTTAATTACCCGTGTACTCTAGCCGTCCATAAAATCTTCATAAAAATCTGAAATTAATGAACAATTTAGAAATTTCCCAATATTTTGGAACTTTCAAAAAAACACCTTTCATTTGCTCGGTCTACAACCGAGCCCCCCCCATTTAACCGTCTATATATAATATTTTCAATAATAATTAGATTAGACTCAAGAAAAAGAATTTTTGCGAATTTCTCAATTTTTATACATTTTTTATACAATTACATATTTTACATATTTTACAGATTTAGTGCATATTTTGCATATTTGTTTGCATATTTTGCATATTTGTTTACATATTTTGCATATGTAAAATATGCAGAATTTGCATATATTGAATATGCAGTTTCCAATGGAAAGTGGGTTATTTAATTAGTATAAATCCAAATTTTCACCTCAATCAACCTTCATTTAAAAAAGTGCATAAAATCCGATGTCTACACATTACTGTTAGAAATCATAATATTCCGAAATTCGAACACCGTAACGGTCCTTCATAAAAAAATATAGTAAATTAAGGGTGAACCACTGAACAGAACCTAAACCGAGGATTGGTTTGCTTGAGAAAGCGGCCGCTCAAAAGCTGTGTGAACCACGGAACCGAACAAGTGTTCATATCCGAGCGGTTTGCATCCCTGATTAATTTACTCTTAATTTACCTTGGCTGTAATAAGATAAAGTCATCCGATCTGGGTTAACCAAACTTCTGCGCGAAATCTTTGAAACTGACAGACCTGTTTATGAATAATTGAAATAGACAGACAAAGATCTAGGTGTTTGTTCGAACAGACGGACGGGGCTGCGATCTTAGTATACTACTTTTACTCTACGAGTTAAGGTTATTATTTTAGTTTTTAAATGTTTTCAGCCGCTATATTTCCCCTGATTGTTTTACTCTTTGCTGGCGGATGGGCTGATCGTTACAACAAGCGCAAACCGTGCATGATTGCACCCATAGTGGGCGAGGCATTGTCCTTTACATGTAAGTCTGAATCCTGGGCCTCTAATGATTGAACTATACTTTAATAATTTGCCACATTCTTAGGTCAATTTATCTCAGCGATTTTCTTCGATTCGCTGCCCATGGAGTTTGGAGCGTATTGTGAGGCCATAGTGCCGGCTTTATTCGGTGGTCTCACCTTCTGTTTGATGGCCATTTATAGTTATATAACCATTGCCACACCGGAAGAGGATCGAATCTTTCGTTTTGGTATCTTTGCCATGTTCGTGACGGGTGTTCCCTTCATTGGACAGCCGATTAGTGGTCTACTATTTCAGACTTTGGGCTATACATGTGAGTTTATATCAAGAGTTGAATGCACGAACTTATTTCCACATTTCTATATTTCCAGTATCCTTTGCCTCGGCAATAGTGTTTCAGATCATTGCCATTCTATACATCATTTTCTTTATCAAGGAAATAGAGACCACACCCAAGGCAGCCAGTACTACGGAAGCGCCGCCACTGCCCACCACACAACCCCCCAGACAGGGTCAGGGCTTGGACAACATGGCATATGAAACAACCAATTTGGAGGAACAGCAACAGGGAAACAAAAATGTTAATTTCCAATTAACACCACAAATGGAACCGCCCAGGTTGGAGGCCTCACCACCGAAACGTTCCTTCCTGCGCGAACTCTTTGATCCCACTTTGGTGTTGGACTGCATCAAATTTCCGCTGATCAAGCGTCCAAATAATGGGCGTATGCTGTTGATTCTTCTGCTGTGCGCATACTTCCTTACCGTGGGTCCAGCTGCTGGAGAGAATGATTATTGGTATCGCTTCACGCTAAAGAAGCTCAATTGGAATGGCAATGATTTCAGTATCTATTCCACGCTTTCAAGTGGAGCTGCTCTGGTGGGCACCTTCATTGGTACCG
Organism: Lordiphosa magnipectinata; assembly: GCA_037044535.1. Lineage (NCBI taxonomy): Eukaryota > Metazoa > Arthropoda > Insecta > Diptera > Drosophilidae > Lordiphosa > Lordiphosa magnipectinata. Next base: position 14,559 of record JBAMBO010002514.1, on the reverse strand, counting down.
CCATCTTAAGTAAACTGCTCAAAGTATCTGATTCTATGGTTGGAATGCTCTCGGCCATAGCCATTGTGTGCTCAAGAGTTTTGTTTGTGAGTTTTCCTAAATTCAGTAATCTTCACTTGGGTTAAACTCTATTTGGAATTTCTGTTCCAGGCCTTTTCCACCAACACTTCTTCGTTCTATGTGGCCGGTGTGGTTGATATGTTTGTGAGCTTACGCGTTATTGCCATTAAGACAATTGGGTCCAGCATTGTGGATGGCGATGAGCTAAGTAAGTGGACCCCGCAAGTGAAACGAGCCAATTTACTAGTTTAACATTTCCTATTCATTCTAGGCAAAATGTATTCAATTTTTGGTATTAGCGAACCCATTGGCAATTTCATATTCCCGCCCATCTTCAGTGAGATCTATAAAAGCACTGTAGATTCATTTCCTGGTGCCATTTTTCTTTTTGGTGAAATCTTCTATGTACCGAATGTTCTAGTTTTTGTGTAAGTATTGCAAATGCAAAGCCTTCCCACAAAATATATGTATTTAAATTTCAGCCTTTGCTACTTTTTGTTGCGCCATCTGAAGAAGAAGGACCAGCAAAACTCTGTGGAACTGGAGCAAAATGGAAGTGGGACGCATGGCCACACAAATCCCGATAGTGAAATTACTAGTCTTTAATGCGAATCAATTATTGTTTATATTTAGAAAATGTGTACTTTTTTGTATATGCCTGAATATACTTGAATGCCTGATTGTACATAATCCACTGGGTGGCACAGTGGCTCATAGGGTGCAATTTCATGATTTAGTCCCTGTCCCAATTAATAGCTATTTTCCGCTAAAAAGCTAGATTTTCTATAAATTGCTTCGAAATCAAAAGTGCCAGCATTAGGAGCAACTGGTGTGTCAATGGCGTCTGCCATATGGTGGGAGAGGGCTATAGCCCAAAGGGCTGGGTGTTTATCACCAACAGAGAAGTATATGGAAATGAGTTGGTCATGACCAAGGTAAGCGCAAAGTTTTCGATTATTTGTAATTGAATGTTAAAATGACAAAATTTTTCTTATGAATGAATCCCGAAAACTAGCTATATTGTGGTGGGACTTCCAGGAGAGCATGCTGCTAGACATGCAGATGTCGAAAATTTGATTTACAATTGCAAACATAGCAATCCAATCTGCTGTTCTTTGTTTAAAAAGTGTGAAAAATTCACTTTTCGAGAATTTGATTGAATCTTTGCCAGTGGAACAGTGGTATAAGAGATGGATGTTCATTCGGGTCCCCATATGTACGTGACAAATGCTCAAGTACAAAAAAGTGCTGTTTTCCACTAAAAGGCTAGATTAACTATCGATAAGTTATCAAACAGCACGGTGTGTCAGCAATGGTAACAGCTGATTAAGTCAGAGGTAGAAGTTTGGGACTCCTTATTATCATGGTAAACTTCAAAATTGTTTTCTTTGATATTGAAATGCAATGAATCCCGAAAACTAGCTATAACCTGTAGGGACTACAACATGAGATTGCTATTTGACATGTAGAAGGGAAATTTGGATTTATAATTGCACAACAAAGCAATCTTATAAGCCGTTTTTAGTTAGTTTGAGTTTACGAACCGATATTTTTTGAACCGAAAAGAACCTAAATATTGTACCACTACAGTTTCTGTTTTGAGTTCAACAGCCAGACTGCAAATCGAGCACTTAGTTTTTAAGAAAATTTTACGCAATTTGGCTAAATCTTAAATCCCTATGTGGCATTTCTCGGATACATTATAATACCTCGCTAGCCTCTGAACAGAAAATTACTTGGGTAGAAATGTATCAAGAATTTTATCCATTTCTGTTCAAGTGCAACTTAATGAGGAAAGCAGATCTGGCACATACATTATCTAAAAGTGGAGACGAAGTCGATTCATTCTCGCTCACTTACTTAAATATTGTCATAACTGCAAATAATCGATTTATGAAAATAGCGTTTGAAGTTCTCAATAAATTCCACCCAGCTAAAATAAATCTTGTAGTTTCTAATCAATAAAATAAAATATTCTTAAAAATGCTCATTTAAAAAATTCGAAAATATGACGTCTTATGATCTTTACACTATATGGCCTGCAGGGCAACTGAGTTGATCTTGTTGGATCATTTAAATGAACTAGTAAAAAGAAATAACGATACATTATTATTTCACTCGGAGAACATAAAAGATATCAAATGCAGAATTTTAAACCATATAGAAAACGCTAAAACGAATTAAAATAGTTTTTTTATTTAGTTATGATGACATCGGATTTTGCATATTTTGAACCGCATGTCCGACTTAAGTTCTGATTGCACACATCTTATTTTTATTGATCAATGATCTAAGTCCACTAAAAACTATTTTGAATAATTGGCATATTTGCTTATAAAAATATGCAAAATATGCGAAAAACCGTTTTTTTATGAAATAACATAATGATTCTGTACTCAACATTTTCGCAAATGTTAAAATTTCCTTAAACCGATTGACCGACACCTCCTATTTACCCGTCTTTAATTGCCCAAAATTAAGTCTTCATGATAATCTGAACTAATCATAAAATTTTGTATAAATCCGGATTTTTGGACCGCTATCTAACTATTTTGGATATAACTTTTTACGCGTCTATAATTGACATCGATTAAATCTTAATGATTCCCAAGACTCATACAATTTTGCAAATTTCCTGAAAAATCTAAGCTTAAATAATAATTTTGGAGATTTCGCGATTTTTTTTTGACAGTTTGGTCTACATTTCCTACATTTATATCATTATTTATCATAATAATCTTTGGTTATATGAAAAATTGGCAAATTTCGCGATTCTATTAACCATATTTACCCGTCTACATTGCCATTCATAAATTCTTCATAATAATCTTAGGTCATAGGAAAAATTGGCAAATTTCGAAATATTTTGGACTGTTCAATCTACGCCTCTTATTGATCAACGCCTGCGATTTCGTTAATACTCAAATGGCAAATTTCGCGGTTTTTTAACTACATCTCTTAATCTTCATAATTATCTTAGGTCCTTTGAAAATTTTGCAAATTTCGCGATTTTCTAGACCATTTGATCTACTCCTCCTATTTACCCGCCGGTTTACCCGTCTTTATGATAATGAGAATTTTTGAAATTTCCCGATTTTTTTGACCATTTGTTCCACACCTCCTTTATTTACCCGTGTACTCTAGCCCTCTTTAAAATCTTGATAAAAATCTGAAATGAATACACAATTTAGAAATTTCCCAATATTTTAGAACTTTCAAGGTACACCTTTCATATGCTCGGTCTACACTTCCATTTAACCATCGATATTTACCATCTGTCTATTCTTTATAATAATCTAAGCTCAAGAATGAGAATCTTTGCAAATTTCGCCATTTTTATAAATTTTTTGTACAATTACATATTTTGCATATGCAATTAGCATATATTGAATAAGCAGTTTTCAATGTACAGTGGGTTATTTAATTAGTATAATTCCAGAATTTCACCTATCTATCTTCATTTAAACGAGAGCGTAAGTTAAAGTCGGCTCTAACCGACTTCGATATACCCGTTACTCATGGAAACAAATGTTTAATAGCCTTACTGTATGCCTGAGGTGGGTCAGCCGAAAAGTATGCAACATTTTTTAACTCGTCTCTCTCTCTCGCTCTCTCTCTCTCACTAAGATTGCTGCTGAACGCAATGCTTAGGTTATGAGTGGGGTGGGTGGTGGGTGTTAACTGATCGTTTTTTGCTCATAACTTGAGTATCGTTCATCCGATCTTTATCATTCCTTCAGCAAATCGATAAATAATTTTAAGAACTAGATATCTCTAGAAAGTACGAACCATCTATCATCAAAACTGTAGGAGATATGACGTTTTTTCCAAATTGCGGGGGCGTGAGGGGGCGTGGCAAAAATTGAAAATAAACTTGATCTGCGTGCAGACAATAGGAGTCTACATTTCAAATTTGGTTGCTCTAGCTCTTCTAGTCTCTGAGATCTAGGTGTTCATACAGACGGACGGACGGACGGACAGACGGACAGACGGACATGGCTATATCGACTCGGCTGTTGATGCTGATCAAGAATATATATACTTTATATGGTCGGAAATGATTCCTTCTGCCTGTTACATACATTTGCACGACTTTAGTAGACCCTTTTACTCTACGAGTAACGGGTATAAAAAGTGCATAAAATCCGATGTCAAGTTATGACAGTCTAAAGCACAATACAAATACTTCAGTATAGCTTCTCAAATAAGTTTAATGTCATCAATCAATTTTTTTCTAAGCTTAAAAATATTACAAAATAATAAAGATGAAAATTTCAGAAAGTGTTTAGAGTTATAGGAGCTATTAAATGCTCTTCTTACTGTTCCAGTTACCCAAGTAAGCGTTCAACGTTTATTTTTTGGTCTGAAGTTTATTACATCTCCGCTAAGAAATCGAAAATAGCCGATAAAACAAATATGATGTTAATTACATAATGAATACAAACTTGAGTATATTTTATGGAAACTAGCCGCGAATACATCTAAACATTGAACATTGATAAGATTGTCTTGTCTTAGGATACAAATTTATTAAAATTTTACCGGTAAAATAAAAATCCAGGTACCAATACGGAACCGAAAACGGAAATAAATTAGAACGAAAACAAAATCTTTTACCGAAACATAAGGAACCGAAATACAATTCCCTGGGCTAAATGGGTCTAATTGCTTCGAAGACCCAGTTAACAATACCACAACCAGAAAGATAACATATATATATACAGTATAAACATTAGCATTGTCAAGTTGGTTTTTATGTACAATTTTTGTGTTCTACCGATTTGAAAATATTTTTTGAAAATGCGGAAATTTCAAGATAGCCTCAAGGTAGCTTACCCACATGGACATTTTCGGGTGGGTAGTAGAAGCCACCTTACCGTATGAACTCAGCGTTTGGAACACTGTGCGCTAGTTTAAGCTGAAGCATCCCCATTCAACCCTTAAATACTATTTTTGTTTATTTGTCTTAAGCCTTTTTCCATGGCTTGGGGCCAAAAGTAGTAATTTTCCAATCAACAAATGCATTCAATATGTGCAGACAACCGACGGGAGCTGCTGGATGTGGGCGGGGGGCGTAACACATGGCTTTATGTGGGTGCTAACTATTGCCCTGAAACAATTGGATGCTAATAATCTCAGTTAATCTGCATAAGTGCGAGTGTGCGTATGCCTGAAAGGCTTTACTGAAGCACGAAGCAAGAGGCACTAAAATGCCAATATAAAAGGCACATCGAGGAGCATCAAGTTCAGACGTTGCTACATCCCCGTGCTGTGTTGAACTAAATTTCGAAAGAGTTCTATAAAAGATATAAAATAATGTTGCGCCGGCTGCTTCTTCCACTTTTCCTCTTCACACTCTCGATGGCCTGCATGGGCCAGACATTCCAATATTCCCGTGGCTGGACAAATGGCAAGCGGACTTCTATCGCCCCCAATGGTCATTTTCATCGTGCCAATGACTTGGGCCTAACGGAATTGTATGACTTTCCCGGGACAACGACCAGCGAACGCAGGCTGGAACGGTAAGAATTATTACTCAACGATAATGTGAAATCCATGTCCAAGCCTCAGTAAATTTATATTCCAGTTGCCTGACGCAGCTTCAGCGCTTTGCGGGTGATACACTATTGCATCGGTATTATTCCAGTGTGAATCCAGATACGGTCCAAAACGAAGTTCAATCTCATGGCCGAAATGTGAGTCCCTATCATCGACATCAATCGAATGAAATTTTGGACGAACTTAATGCGGCAGTAGTGGCTTCTGTACCTGAAGGTGGCTCAAGCGATCCCAATGAATTTGCCAAACATTAAATGGAATTCGAAACACAATTGTTGAAAATGTTGTTAAACTAGCAAGAAATGCTACAAAAATTTAAAAAAAAAATTGATTTACCAAAGGATGTATTCGATTTTGCATTAATGTATTGACATACATAGTTTGTATGTATGATAAATAAAAACGTATATGATACAGACCTACCCTCAGCTCCTTAATGGAACACACGCTTAGGGAGATATGTGAGTGGGTGGAAGCAGACGAACTCGGTATCTTTTGATATTTGTTGTTGTGTTCATAAAAGGTTGAGACCAGAGACCTGCAACGAGTACTTAATTTTCGTGTACACTCGCACACAGTGCACAAACAAGCCGAGTAAATGGCTTGTTTGTGCACGCCACTTTAGTGTGACACACAAGAAATGATCGTAAGCACATTATGTCAGAACGTGTAAGTTTTTTTTACACACTTGAAATAATTGAACAAGCTTGTTAAAGCTGTCGGCTAAACGTGTAACAGAGAGCTTTACGACGGCCACGGGCGGGTATCAAGCGAGTTACAGACTCTAATACACGCGGCTTAGTCTCCTTGTTGTTGTGTTTGCAAGAACTCTAAAACAAAAACAAAACAGCTAATGTCGAATACATGCCAAAAGCACAAGTTGTTGTTTTTGCATGCTTGGGTTACTCGTGTTCGCGCTGTGATCGTAACAGCCCGCAATAGATCTTTGACTTCGGCAACAAGTACTCGCGGTGTATTTCTACTATGCAGTATACGACCTCGCCAACACAATGTTTCGCCAATACACGATCACTTTTGAATTTTTTGTTTTGTGTATGCTACTTGAAAATGGTCAACGAGCTTTGAGCTTTAAGTTTACTCGTACCGCATATGTAGCAAAGGTGATTGAACATACACGTGTAAGCTCGCTGCAGTTCTCTGGTTGAGAGGCACTTTCAGTTTAACCCTCTAGTGCCCAAATTTTCTTTTCCAAGAAAAAAATTATTTTTGGATTCAGTATGTATCAAAAGTGAATGTATGTTTTAGAAAAACTTTTACTTTTGCACGGATCGAGTTTTATAGGATTAAATCCTTGGACCGCCTAGAGGCGGCTTTGGGAAGGTAGGCCAACAAAAAATTAGATAGTCAATTCTTTTGTTTACACGTTTTATTATAAATGATATGAAGAAAGGCTCCAAAAACAAATAAAATAACAATTAAAACTAAAGTTACTTAAATTCACAAAGCATCAAATATTTGTGTACAAAAAGTTTACTTATTTGTGATGAAAATCATAGAAACAGTCTTTTTTCTGGGAAAAGCACAGGTTTATATTACATTTACGGCAGACAATTTGAGTTTCGGAAGTACAACCAGGAAGCTTCCAGGTTTTTTTGTCAGCGCGTGATAAAAACATTGGAAAATGCTCGACGGTATCATAACGTACATCACTAATCGGAAGGAAAGTTTTCTTCCCTGTGCATTTATTTTTCTTTCCATCAACTTGTCGCGGGCGCCCGGGTTCTTTGGCAGATAAGGAGTGCAAAGCACATATGCGACCTCTGATCGGAAGTTTGGCAATTGGTATTTTGTGTTATTAGCGTCGGGCTGGTTTATTCGGTGGAACAAAATGTAAGCGTTTACCATGGCTAAATCAAGCATATGTGTAAATAGTCGATTTGTATACTTGTTGCTCTTTACGGGAATTTTATATCGATCAATACGTCCGTCCATTACGTCGACACCACCCATGTGGCTGTTGTATTCGTGGATAACATTTGGGAAATTTATGTCAACGTACTTTTTTTTCGGAACGAACAAAACGTGAAACCTGACCTTTTGAATTCGTTTCATTCAGGAAAGGCTTTGTGCCCGCGTAAGTCGAAGCAAGTCGTACTGCCTTATTGTCCTTCAAAATCGTCAAAGACAGTTCGACTCCTGATACAGATCCAAAAAATTCTGTAGAATATCCACGCACTTGTTTTTTGAGGTCGCTGTCAGATGGCAGCTTACAATTTGGAATGCGATTCGAGCGAAGTTCCCAAAAAAATATTCCCCGGGACTTGAGATATACAAGAAGCTGCAAGGAAGTATAATAATTGTCAAAGTAGATAATCTGATTTTTGAAATCCGGAACATTGCGCGACAATCGAACAACTACATTTGCTGCCGCACCAAGATCTGGTGAGCCAGTTTGAACAACGTTGTCACCTGCTCCACAATATATCTCGAAATTATAGCAAAAGCCAGAAGAGTCACACAAATTGAAGAATTTCACTCCCCATTTGTGTGGTTTGTCTGGTGAATATTGTCTAAGAAAGGTCTTCATCTTCGTTGCACACATTTGTTCATCCACAGATAAGCGTTGGCGCATCGGAACTGACTGAAACTTCTCGTTGGAGTGATTCACGAGCGGCCGTATTTTGTATAAAGGATCGTGGTCGGCAGAATCCTTGGATGGCAACTTACTATTATCATTAAATCCTTTTGGGCAGCATACAAATTTGTTTGCTGGGTGATATGCTCAATGATAGTATCATTCAAAAAGAATTGAAAACACTTGAATGGCGTATCCAGATTTTTAAACACTCCGAGGTCAGGATCAGTAAAGGATATTGCAGATTTATCCATGACTAGGTTCGTTTGGCGCCACAACATCTTTTTGAAAAGCGGTGATTTTGGGTCGATAGCCCAAACAGATCCTACACATTCAGCTATTGTGCTTTCTTTAACATGAGCAATATTATGGTCAGCAGGCGCTTTGCGTTTGCGTTTCTGTGCTTGAGGTGAATTGGATGCAATCGAACTTGAGGGTGACAACAATTTTGCAAAAGGAGTAGGACTTCCGCTTGAAGTTACACAAATCTCTCTAGCCAACATAGAATCCGACATATGTAGCACTTTTTCAATCGCTTCTTCATCTTCCTCATTGACAGGAAGCGCTGCCTCGCAAACATCATCAGTCAAGTCGTCCTCCAATTCTTCTTCTCCGTCCGTATCAATGTCAAAATCATTTGAATTTAAAAATTTTTCAATCTCCACGTCGGAAAGAGCTGATAGCTTATTCACTTGTCGTCGTTCCATGTCTACTGAAGCAATTATTTGTACTTAAATATGTCATGGGTTGTTCCACTTTCAAATTTACCTTATAGTTTTTTTTTTCCCGAATTGTCCCAAGACCGCCTCTAGACGGGATACCTTATAAAAGCAATAGAAAGCTAACGAAAACTTATTTTTAGTGTGGGTTTCGTATTTTGAGTCCTTGAGACTATCAGCAAAAGGGGAACAATTTTTTTTTCCAGCAGCAAACTTTTTGTAATATTTTAAAAAAATATTTATATTTTGCACTTTTTACAAAATAATTATTTCGTCCGAGTTGCACAAATTTTCTGCTTCAAATGACTACAGCAGCTTGCGCAAGCTCTAGTATGTATTCCAAACGCAACGAACTTAATTTTTGGACTTCCCCGAATTAGAAAAAACGCAAAACCGAGTCAAAAGGAATGAAAAGAATAAAATAACGGTGTTTTTAACCTTACCCGTCTAGAGGCGGTCTTGGGCACTAGAGGGTTAATTAAAATAAAATTTCAGCAAGGAACAACGGATTACTAGCTTCTCGTCGATGATGTATTTAAGTAGAAATGATTCTTCAAAGCCGGTGCATTGCAGGTTTTTTTACTCGGCAGCGAAGGTACACTGAGTATATTAAGATTGTGCAAAAACTGTATAGCATGCTAAGAACTTGTACAGAATTCTAATGTGAACTTTGACCTCATCAATTAAACAAGGCAACAAGGTCCATTACATTGAAGATTTGGAAGTGACTCTAGATGATTTTCGTGTGCTATACACGAATCTGTTTTCAAGAATGGTCTAGTAATTTTAGCTTAAAGTTGCATAAAATGGCTATTTAAACTTATTAGCGGTGTTTTGTGAAGGACGTATACATTGATTTTTACTCTCCTTGATGATTTCGTATAGTACTATTCCTTAGCTTTAAAATAAATTGTCCCAAACAGTTTTATGATTTTCTTAAGCGAAGATACCACATTTTGAATACATGTGCTTGATGTGACATTGTTTTATACTGCCCATAAGTGAAGTAAGATCTTGACATGACGGACTATTTCCGAAAGCAGACAGTGCTCAGCACATGAAAATGATGCAGAATCACCACCAACTCTTCAATTTACCAAAAAAACCCTATTATTGTTGCCTTGTGTTACTGTTATCACATAAGCGTCCACTACTAGGGCTTCCAAGAGGGGCTGGTCTTCAAAATGGAAAGGTAGCCTCATCTTATACAGTGTGGGCCATTTGAGCCTTCGGCATCTGGCGACCCTATAACTTTTGGTTTTGTTTACCGATCGGTCGCCCTTGAATCATCGGTGGAAGCTAACTTTTACCATTGAACAGTACACGCCTCCACAACGCGCAGTTTTGCTAAACGCTAAACCTTCAAACTGACAATGGTTTTTGGAGGAAAATGCTCATGAATGATGAGGCTCATTTATCTTTAGAACGGTAGAGCGCTCGCAAATGAACAACTCCATATAAAATCAAGTGAGGAGGTGTTAAATGGCCGTTTTTTGCTCATAACTTGAGTATCGTTCTTCCGATCTTTATCATTTCTTCAGCAAATCAATAAATAATATTGATAACTACTATTTCTAGAATGTAAGAATCATCAGAAACTGTGGGATCCAACTGCCAAAATTGAAATAAAACTTGATCTGCCTGCAAGTATACGAAATATATGTCCCATACATGTCAAATTTCTATCTCTGACCATCTCTGAGATCAGTGCGTTCATACAGACGGAGAGACCGACAGACGGATAGACAGACGGACATGGCTATATCGACTCGGCTGTTGATGCTGATCAAGAATTATCGATACCACGGGATAAGCAGTAGCACTAGGCTGCTCACATTGCGGGAGATCGTGGTAGTTGTGCATTGATACCTACATTGCGGATAATCTCAATTTGGTTTTCGACGTGGAGTTGCGTATCAACCGGGTGCTGTGACCCAAAGATCAGAAGAGGTCTTACATGGACGTCGTCATGGACCGACAGTGTACTTTTCAAATAAGTCAACTGAGACGCTGGTATCTGCTTTTTGCATCCTCACCTTCCTCCTCTTCCAATACGATTTGTGCGGTATGAATGAAAACGTGAATTTGCAGACCTAAAATCTGTGATTTACTGAAAGTGCTGCCCCTAGCTACGCCCTTTGGCATTAACTATCCTAATTATATATTCTGAATTTTTTTTATTGTTGCTTTCAAATCCTAATAAATTTTTAAAACAAATCACAGCTGGAAAAGAGTGTGAGGTTACCTTAAAAATACCAAATTTTGAATTTTTGGTCGTGTTTGGCATTCTTTAGCTATCTCAGCACACTATTATGTTTTTGGGATCCACTCGAGCAATAAAGCAGGGCATCCACACACGAATTTGTTCGACGAACAAATTTGTCAAACAAGAATTCGTTTGCCCACTAACCAGGCGAACATTTTTCACGAACATCATTTGCTTGAAAATCTCAACGACAAAACATGAAAATATGGCAGCGAAAACTAACACAATCATGGCCTAGATGGCGATACAAATTAGCTTAAAGCATTATTTCATAATTTTGGGGGCATTCAATAAAATCCAGCCACAATTCGTTGCTCATTTGGGCACGTGTTCACTCTACAAATTTTTTTGACAAATGCTGTTCGTGCACTAGTCGAACAAATTCGTGAGTGGATGCCCTGCTTAAATGACTTTTTCGTGAGCCCAAACAGTTTGGAGCTCTCCGTACCGGGCTTTTCATGGGACCGTGAATAAAGCACATTGTCGGTTCTACACAAATGAAAAAGCTATATTGATGAACAACCTCTCCACGGTCAACCAAGGGCGTAACCAGCTTTCCAAAAGATAGCTGCCCCTCCAGACTTCTTCTTGTGGGGTGACTTGAAGTCCCAAGCTTATGTCAATCAGCCATGTTGGCCATGAAGCTTGGCCTTGGCCCTCCTGGAGGTGCTGGTTGATCCAATTTTACTTTACATGTTGGCTTCTTTGTCTTAAAACCTTTTTCTAAAATAGAGAATCTCCATTTTGGGACTCGGGACCGGATGGTCATTAATTTAATAGGATACTAAATTTAATTTATTCGAAAATCGGCGCTGCCCGACTTTAAAATATCCGTTAAATTAATTTTGGCTATTTTTAGCTTCTTAACAGTAGATTTAGCCTTTTTTTGGTATCAATAGTTGGCAGCACTGCTGATGGGGTATTTTTCCAGTTGCTGCGAGCGGTCACACTGGTTCCAAATTGCCTATACTGCATCCCCTGAATTGTATTATTGATTGGAAGCAAAAGAAAGGCGCAGCTCGCAAAAACTCGAATATTTTAAAGCCAATTTTGTCTAGAAATACCATTGGTCTTGTGCGAATTTTCAAGTATTAAAACTGGGAAGCCTTTTGCTAAGCCAGCAAAGTAGAATTTATCGACGCAGCTAAACGACTCGGCGATTTAACCATGACCAATCTGGAGAAGCAGCACGAAATGGTTAAGCGCAGCCTGGTGCAGTTTATTAGTGGACATATACCCGGAGCCGATTTCAGTGTAGTGGATGAAATTGTGCTCTCGTACATAATCTCCATATTGGAGGAGGCCTCGCAGGATCCCTGCTTCGATGTGGAGGGATTTGTCGAGATGATGGGCGCCTATTTCGAGGAGTTTCCTACCATTGATCAGGGCGTTATATGCGAATGGATTTACAAGCTGGCCAACGAGCTGACCGAAATGGAAAAGAATCAAGGCAACCACAGTTCGGTGAATTTGTCACTAAAGTAAGTAAATCCGCATGTCCTACAATTATGGTTCGCTTCGAGAAGTGTGTGTTCTTATTGCAGCTCTCTCAGCCTGTCGAGCATCATACCGGAATCCAAGTTGCGTGCCCGCAACTCTTCCATTTCTGAGAGAGATGAACTGTCATCGAACAGCAGCAGCAGTGGCAGCAGCGGCAAACGTTCACAGCATTTGTCCGAGACCAGCGATGGTGGCTCCACCGATAGCTCCAGCTCTACTTGCGATTATTTTTTGGATGAGGCCGAGGTGCTGCAGGAAATGTTTCCAGACGCTGCCTACGTAGAAGTGAGTTAGCAAAGCTTTTTTTGATATGGAATAGCTGGTATAATATGCGCTCTTCCTTAGATTAAGCATTGCATTGCCATTTCCAAGGGTGACATCGATAGCGCCACTCAGATTCTACTGCATCGCCAGGAGACCAATCAGAGCCTCACTGACAAATCCAACACATTTGTCATCAAGAAGAATGCAGTTGTTGATGACAATGAGCTGAAGAACCGCATCATTGCCAGGTGAGATATACCAGGTTATATCAGGGGTTGAAAAAAGTGTTTGAAATTATTTTTTCTGCAATATATTTTGGAATCACTGTAACTTTCGTACAACTCTACCGATTTTCAAAAGCTATTTACGCTACCACAGCTCATAAAGAGAACTACAATTAAATCCTTTTCGATTTCGATTTATTGTAGTACATAGTACTAAGTTTATTTTGGCTTATTGTAGGCTTGTCCGCCCACCGCCTAAAGCCGTTTCGATCATAGTTGAAAAATTCCTTCTAATTAGTATCAATTTTTATAACTAAACATTTAAATTTTACATTTGCCTCTATCTTAAAGCTAGACTTAGCCCAGTTGCAGCATTTCAATAGTGCGCGACATTTTTCCTCAGTCTTGATTTCCTTATTAAATGCTCCACAACCTCTCGTTCACGCAAATTGAATACTGTACACATGATGTATTCATTCGGATGGTTCGGTTTGTTGTTGAGGCTCAGCATTTTGACTCCGGACTTGAAGTTACATATTCGATATCATCAATGACCCAAATTTATCTTGGAAGTAATTGTTTTCTGACATATTGCAGTTTAGTGTCGAGTAGAAGTTTCTCCAAACGCTTTGTCTTGCTTCATTCTCCCACATATGCTGCATTGTAATTTATAAACTTCTAATTATTTAATAGCGTTGCTTCTCCTATTGGCTTCGATTCCCAAGTGTTAATTCCGCGTTATACTCTTGTGCCCGGCTTTCTCACTGCTGAAAGCATTGTGATCTCGATGATTTTGCGATAGCTATAGTCTTGAATGTCATATATATATTTTTGTAAGCTGAAGTGGAGTTGCGGCGTATTGGCAATTGTGTAGGTAGGGCAGTTTCCAGATGATTGGCTTAGATGTGCGTGGTTTGCGTTTTATAAATAAAAGTATGTAACAGGGAGAAGTAATTATTTCCGACCATATAAAGTATATATATATTCTTGATCAGCATCAACAGCCTATTCGATATAGCCATGCCCGTCTATCTTTCCGTCCTTATGAACGCAGTAAAAAACGTCATATCTCTCATTGTGTTGCAGATAGATGGTTTGTTACTTTTAGAGATAGTTAGTAATTATCATTATCTATCGATTTGCCCAAGAAATGATAAAGATGAGATGAATTATACTCAAGTTGTGACCAAAAGAAAGTTACTTCTTTCCGCCCTGCCACTAATGGCGGCATCTTTTGATCAGTCTTGAAAATCCCTCATTGTTTAATGCAAGTAGTGGCGCCATCTATTGTTCAGCAGCGCTGCTACTAATGGCACAGAGTAGTGTTAGGTTGTTCATGAGTGAGTGAACAAAATATAGTTGTTCCTCAAA